>BOPN01000672.1:80735-83235 GCA_017312705.2 Penaeus japonicus | reverse complement strand
ATTATATTTACTTTATGTTCAATATTTGTTTTGACATTTTTCTGCCACGGGGCTTACTTGCCAAGTGTATGTATGTATGTATGTATGTATGTTTGTATGTTTGTATATGATTATCATTATCTTTATCATTATTATCATTATCATTATTATTATTGTTACTTTTATCATCATTACTCTCAACATTTTTATTATCATGATTACTATTAATTTAACTTCTTCACCATCATCAACATAATCATCATCCTCATTAACATCATCATTATCACCATCACCATTGATACTCCTAATGTAAATATATCATTCCTATCATAATTATTAGTATCATCATTATTTTCATGATTATTACTAATATTATTATTATTGTTAATAGTATAGTTACTGTTATCATAATCTATTCAACATGTTATTACTATCATCAATACCCTATTAGCCCATTTATATATCTGTAAATGTCTTTGTTGGTATATTCAAATTCAATACTTAAAATAAAACAAAATATATATTAGTTGATTTGAACACTAATATGGATTCTCAAAGACATGTCAAACAGCTTGTTAAATCTACGGTCAAATCCTGCCATGTTTCACTTACGTCCAAAGAAAAAGTGAAGAATGGATAATTTGATTGGTAAACCATATCCGACTAGAATGTACATCAATAGGCCGACTTCAATTACAAAAAACACTTTCGATAACGTTGGTACCCACTCTGTTAATTACATCTTTAACGCACTAACCATCTGTACCTGCTAGTGCATTTCCTCTGCAGCACACCACAGAATCAGTTATCTACAAAGTCATATACTTTACTTACAGCTTCGCCATATCTTTTTTTTTTTTTTTCCAGCTACAGCAAACATTGTTGAGATTACATACAATGCAGGCCCGTTTGATTTGATATATGATAATCTTGGTCTTAATGACTCGGAAACGAATTATAATTGACAATAATCATAATAATAATGATTATTTTATTCATCAATACTGTAACCAAGCACATATGTTCCCTAGATATTTGAAAATCTCTTTTTACAGTACCCGAGATCATCAGCTTCCGCATCAAGATCCTCAGTTTTGTCAATTACTCTTGATAGACCATGAATATCTCCGATTGTTGCAACTCATGGCAGTAAAATAATATTTGGAGGAGCACATGACTCAATATTCGTTCATTCAACTGATCAAGCATCACAAAAGGCCCCGGATAAACTGTCGTCTTTAGAAAAAAAAAAAAAAAAAAATACAGTTAACAAATATTTTCCAAATTCATCCGGGATAAGGAAACATGATATATGTGTCATTTGAAAAGGCACGAGGATATACGAACGTATCATTAATACATAATCATATGTCACATGGTATTCTAGGTCTACAGTCGCCTGGTAATCATTATCATACTTCATGTAATTCGATATTACCGATAGCCTGTTTTTTTTCCTCTTTTTCTTCATGCTTCAATAGGACATCCAGAGTTCACAGTAAAAGATAATCTTTTTTTTTTTTTTTTTTTTTTTTTTTTTTTACATTTCATAAGAATCAGTCATATAAAATTCAAGAACCTTTAGGAAAATAACACGGAATCTGACAGAAGCAAAACATTTTTTATCGTAAATTATATTTATGACTGACGGATGATTTATGAAGCACTCAGATTGGACCGGGGGAAATCTATGTAGTATGCAGCGAATTTTAAGTCACATTTTAGCTTCTGTAGAAGAATTTTAGAAATGCTAAGTATGCTTCCAAACCACGTGCGCGCTCCTCGCACACACACACAAACACATACACATACATATACATTGTACATACAAGCAGGAGCTAGTATGTTACCAATTTTAGATCTCGCTCACTTTCGAAAAGGAAAAAAGGTACTTTCTAAGCCTTCAATCATTTTCGAGCCAAAAAACGAGCTCAGTATTTCATTTCTTCGTTCTACCACAGAGAACAAGACGTTACTTTACCCCCTCCCCCCCAACCGGCCATCCCCCATTTCTTCCTTTTTTCTCACCGACTTTCTTAACAAGACGGAGATTCGTCTCTCGCGGTTGGATGGCCACAAGAAAACATAAATTTTGGCCGCCCCCCCCCCCCCCCTCCCTCAACCCTAATTCCCTAACCATACCCCTACCCCGCTCTTCCACCGTCATCCTACTCCCGTACCCTCACCATCCCTTACCCTAACCCCCCGACCCTTCAGCTTCCTCTATCTCTAGCCTTACCCCCGGCACGCTAGCTAAGTTTGATTACCTTCATAAATCTGGCCGCAATTCGTAAGTGGGGTAACTCAAAAAAAAAAAAAAAAAAAAAAAAAAAAAATCGTGGAGGCTCGCCATTTTAATGATTCATACGTACGCTCACGATGGCGGTCTCCGGAGATATAGATCACATACAGAAAAATTTCCCCTGGCTACCTTCCTCCTCCTCCTCCTCCCCCCCCCCCACCCTCACCCTCCTTCCTCTTATCGTTTTCTGGACTGAAGGAGATGAGGAGGGGAAAGAAG
>BOPN01000672.1:55000-57679 GCA_017312705.2 Penaeus japonicus | reverse complement strand
TATATATGTATGTATATGTATATGTATATGTGTGTGTGTATATATGATTCATGGTTAAGGATACGGTAAAGGACCAGCCACTCGCACCTCGCACTGTATATTATAATATATATATTGAGCAGGACAGCGTACACGGGCAGAAAGAGGTGGGAAGAAATAGTTAAATAGATGGAAAGATAGATAGGTAGATAGATATATAGACTGAGGCAGGGGAAAACCATATGACAAACAAACAGGGCAAAGCGAAAAAAAAAAATAATAATAATAATAGTACAGAAACTAAAACATCAAGAAAATACACTGAAACCTCGAACATGTATCACTTGACTGCTCCCCCATGCCCCCCCCCCCCCCCCGCCCCCCTTCCTCGAAGAAGAAGAAGAAAAAAAGCAGTTGGAATTTCTACTGAAAGGGAATTTCACCTTAAATTTTCAATGCGCTCTTCCGTGACCTTTACTATTGTGTTACATGCAAAGACACTCTCAGTTTGTGTAGCAATGCTGACTTCTTTCAACATAACACGTTGTTCTTTTGTATGTTTGGGTGTATCTCGGAGAACAGTTCACTTGTACTTGAGTGAGTGATCGTATGTTTGTGTGTGTATGTAAGAGAGAGCGAGAGAGAGAGAGAGAGAAAAAAAAAGAAAGAGAATGTTTTTGCGTTTCTTTTTCAACTGTTTTGTTTACTTTCTTAATTATCTAAATTTATTTACTATATGAGACAATCAATGGTACATAAAGGTTTGCTTATTGAGTTATACATCAGTTCATGTATATTGTTCACTTTTTTCTGAATATCTATCTAGGAGGTTCTTTATTTATTAACTCATTCGCTAACAACACTTTATAGTGATGCACACTGGTGATAAGAAGGAAAGAAAAATGGATGCATACGTATACACATGCGTTTATACATACATACATACACGCACCTACACATACATATTTACATACATATAAACATACAGAGAGATAAACGAAGACGAACTATATATACATAGATACATGCATGCATAAATACATATATGTTCAGAGTGATATACGAGACAAACTATATATACACATAGATACATACATATCTACATACACGCATACATACATACATATATACATACAGTACATACATACATACATACATACATACATACTGACAAACAGGCATAGAGAGAGAGAGAGACAGGGACACATATTTTATGATCACCATAACACAAACGACCACACTTTCAAATTCAAACTACGTCCTCACATCAATTTGTCTGCATGCATGATTCATAAAACCTGCTGGCGGCCCTGTGCATGATCACAGCCACCGTGACGAAGGGACAAAAGATGACTAATTGGCCGGTAATTACTGGCAGAGCGCGTGAATGCATGAATTATCATCCGGGTCTTGTGGTTGGGCGACGCCATGTTGGTAGAGCGGCGAGGACGGAATGGCATGTTAACGAGAACGACAAATAAAGGACTGGGGATGAAGGAACAAGGGAGAGAGAGAGAGAGAGAGAGAGAGAGAGAGAGAGAGAGAGAGAGAGAGAGAGAGAGAGAGAGAGAGAGAGAGAGAGAGAGAGAGAGAGAGAGAGAGAGAGAGAGAGAGAGAGAGAGAGAGAGAGAGAGAGAGGAAGAGAGAGAAAGAGAGATAGAAAGAGAGAGGGGGGGGGGAGGAAAAGTGTTAGAGGAGACAGACAGTCTGAGAGAGAGAAAGATGGAGAGAGAAGGATAGAAAGAGAGAAAGAGACAGGGGTAGGGAGGGTTGACAAACAGACCAAGACTAACAAACACGAAGAAATTTACACATATGTGAATGGTATGCTATACACAGGGTAAAGCCAGGAGCATCGGAGGTGGCTTGAAACTATTCAACCGGGGTGTAAAAGAGCAACAAAGTGATGTGGGCGCAATCCTGAAGGAAGAATGTATTAAGAATGCTTTGGGAGGTGCAGAGCGCGTCTGACAGAGTGATGAGTGTAAAGCTGGAAATTTGAAAGGGGTTGGCGTATGTGTTCAGGGCAAGCGGAGTGTAAGAGGAGGGAAATTTCTAGGGCGAGGTCGGTGATGTGAAAGAGGGAGTACCTAAGGAAAAAAGAATGGTGATTGAAGCAGACCTCAATGGGTATGCTGGTGAAGGGAACAGAGGGAATGAGCAGGTCACGAGAGAAATGTGGAAGGGCTGATGGCGGTGGATTTTCAAAAAAGAAAAGAAAAAGAAAATGATGGAAATGACTTAGGGTGAATAGGTGTTTTCAGAAGAAAGAACGTGGGATGCAACTCAAGAATGGAGGAAGGTTCACGAAGGGCGACTGTGGTCTGTAAAAAAAATAATAATAAAAATAAATAAAAAATAAACAAATAAAAAATAAATAAATAAATAATGGCAGGGGAAACCGTAGATAAATAGCAATGCTTCTTAGGGAAGACTTTGAAGATGGAAATGGTGAAGAGAGTTGAAGTTAGATTATTCTATGTTTAATTTCATAACAATCATTTTTTAAGGTTGTTTGTCAGCTTTTTAACGACTGCAGAATTAGTGAAAGGAAGATACTTGGCGTGACTTCGTAAAAAGGGAGAAAAAAGCCGAGTTGATTAAGGAATGAGGAGGTCCAAGGAAGTTTAAGGATGACAATATAGAATTCGGATAGAGAAACGTAGCGATAAAAGAGACAATGAAAAATCCATATGGCAA
>BOPN01000672.1:10000-12500 GCA_017312705.2 Penaeus japonicus | reverse complement strand
AGAGAGAGAGAGTCAATATAAAGTACATGTGTGGCCAATATAGACAACATATTATCTTTACAAGTGACTGAAATACCGTGTTTGGCTTGATGTTCAAGCGCCTGATGTCATTGATAATTCAGATGTTCTTTCAATTTTATTTTAAATGTATTTAGGTTAGAAATATTTCTAAGACGATGTGGCAGATGGTCCAAGATTATTGGTTCTCGGATCTGCATATTTCTTGCCCCTGTTTTTGTACTTGATCTTTTGACATACAGAGATGTTTTGTCTTTTATGTGTTTTAGGTATATTAAAGTGCCCAGTACTTTCCTATAAATGTAGTCGATATGTGTTTCAAAAGTCATGTATCTGTACATGTATACTCCTAGATTTTTTTACTGAGGCGCTCGGTTTAATGTGGCAACCTACGAATTCGATCGTTGTATCTGTGGGGATTTTGGCAATGTTTTGACGGCTGCCTATGAAAATGAACTGTGTTTTCTGTGGATTCAGTTTCAGACCATTTCTATCAAAGTAACTACAGTATATGCTCCTGTGAGAGTCTGTTTAGTATTTTCTATTGATTCGTTTAAATTGTTTACAAAGGCTGCGTGAAGAAACTGAGAGTCATCGGCGTACTGAATAAGAAGACAAGTCATTAATAAATATAGTAAATAAAATTGGGCCTAATATGGAGCCTTGTGGAACACCAAATGATACTTGTTTTAATGATAGATTTTTACGAATTTTGACATACTGAGATCTGGATTTATAAGTGATTTCTAAACCAATAGTTAACAATTCCGTGATTTATTAGTTTGTTAAGAAGAATTTCATGGTTAACACTGTCAAGGGCCTTCGACAAATCACATAGAGTGAGCAAGTTTATTTGGTTATTGCCTATGTTGTTATAAATTTCATTTGTGATTTTCAGTAATGTTGTTTCGGTTGACAGCTTACTTCTAAATCCATGTTGCGTGTTATTTAGGAAGTTATTTGCTTCCAGGAATAGCTTTCAATAGCTTTCGACATTACTGGGAGTAGAGTAATGGAGCGATAATTGTAATCTAATCTCTATCTCCTGATTTGCAAAAGGTGTTATGATGCCATGTTTCCAGAGTGATGGATAAGTACCGGTGGTTATAGATGTATTTATAATAACTGTCAGATAGTACGCAATTGCAGGTAGACCATCCTTTATGAATCGGTGGGCGATTCCATTCGCTCCTACGGAGTTTGTTTCTCGTGTTTTATTGTTAGTATTGGTGTTTCTATTTCAACTGGTTGTGGTTTGAAAGTATTTGCAGTGAGCCTTATTCCCGTTGTGTTTTGTGGAAATATGGAAGCGGTTGTCTGTCCATATGTGAGTCTGCCGACTTCTGCAAAGAAGTCATTTAAATGTTCTATATTGTTTCTTGAATTTATGCAAATGTCTGTGTGACGTATCTTCTTAGCCACTAGTGTGTTTACCCGTTTCCATGTTTCGGAAGAGTTGTGTCTGCATTCTTTGAACTTGCTTTTGAAATAATTTGCTTTTGTACTCTTGGTAAGCGTTCTTACATTTCTCTTTATTTGCTTATATTCAGCCTGAACGGTGGCATCAAATCTATTCATTTTGAGAGCTTTGTGAGTGTTATTTCTATCACTTACGGCTCTCTTAATGTCATCGTTTATTCAAGGAGCTGGGAGACGTCTAGCTGTTTTTGTTTTATATGGAGCAGAGGCATCTATGGCATTCTTTATCACATTCGTTAAAACTTGTCTATCAAGTTCATCTGTTAATAAAATCTCTGGCAGAGTGACTGAGGGTCGTAGTTCGTTAAATCGCGAAAAGTTTTGATAACTGGTTGTCACTTTGGCTTCTGTATATTTAAAGTCATGGTCAAAAGTTTATGATAAGCAATTTGGCATGGGATAGAGTCTGTATGTAGGATGGTATCGGGTCTGTTTGTTATTATGCCATCTAATACGGATGAGGCATTTTCTATAAGCCTTGTAGGCTTGTTTATGATTTGCTTTAATTTATTCTTCTTAATAATTAACTGTGCATTTGACTTATTTAGATCGTCAGTTAAGTCGCCTGAAATAAAAAAGTGGTTTTCTTTCATTGATATTTCTTTAAATAGATTTTCAAGATATTCGAATGACTCAATCGTGGTATGAAGGTGTCTATAGATGGCACCGGTAAGGAAGGAAGGATACATATTGCTTTGTAAGGTTACCCAGATGTCTTCTACCGCTGTGTTTTTTACAGTTGTAGAGGAAATCTTATTAGATTTAAGGGTATCTCGTACATATATGCATAATCCGCCTCCTCGACCTGCATCACATCTATAAACTTGAAAATTTGGAATGTTGATGAAATTATTTAGTATTTCTTGGTGAAGCCAGGTTTCACTAATACAAAAAAATATATCAATATCCCTCTCCTTAATTATCATTTCGATTTCATCAAAGTGACCCAGGAGAGACTAAGCACTGACATGTTCTATTTTAAGTGTGTTCGTTTGTGGTCTGA
>BOPN01000671.1:417500-420000 GCA_017312705.2 Penaeus japonicus | reverse complement strand
AGACAGGTCATAAACAGTATTGATGTTGTTGCAGGAAAATCCTCCTCAGATAACTCATTATTCTAATGATACTCTCCACCTTTAACAATAAATGAAACATGCGTCCGACAATTTGCGAAAAAAATAGACTAAGTTCTCAATTAAAATACATTACTCAGAGTTTCAAAGGAATGCGACATGCATGTCTTGCAAGTTGCATGTGGAAAGATGACAGACTTTGGCAACCCCCTTGACGAGTGTTGCCTTCTAATTATTCTAATTCTTCTTAAGACGAAATGTTCACTGATTCCTTAATTTAGGTTTGTTCTCCAATAGGTAGGTAATGATACTATCAAGCTATGCACTGACCTATTAATGATCTTATTATACTTTCTATTATAATTCCTTCCTGCCTTTGCAATTTTGATTTCACATCCTTGACGATTATATCAGGTCCCGGATCTGCTCTTATTACTTGTTTTATTTTCCTTGTTCCCTTTACGGCTTTGCTATCTTTAACTAAGTCTGCTTCTCCATTTTTTTTTTTTTTTTACATGTCATTTCTGTCTTCCTATCAGCGTTGGGAGATATTTACGTTGTCATTATCTCTATAAGGCGTGGGTGATTTTCTGAATATATTCTATTCTTATTTTAAGATTCCCATCAAAATCCTATGGACCAAATGGGGATTTAGGACTGACACGATCAAGTGATAAATCGGTCGGATAGAGATAAGTTCCTAACTTCACATCAGAGCCGCATGTCATTAAAGTAGGTTTTTCATTGATTATAGAGGCAATATCAGTGAAGCCAGTCTGCAAGTCTTCAAAAGTTAAGATAGAATAACCAATTGTCAAACGTAGTCTTTGTTTTACTGATCTGATTAAAGACTCACTCACTCCATCGCTTGACTCGTGACATTTTATTCCTTTTCTGATACCAAGCTGATACCAAAATTCAAAATTTCATTTTTTTTTTCTAGGAGTCCGATTTCAAATCATTAACTTTTCCTTTACCTCAGTATTGGTTATCAACAACCTCATCTGTATCTTTGTTCTCAATGCGATTGGTATAACAAGACCTGATGGATCATACAATACTGAAATTTGTCTGAAATATCACTGAAATATCATTGTGCGAGTCAGTTTACCAGAAAATCTTGTCTCAATCTCAAACTGGTTTAAAGTCTGGATCGTTCCATATTTCTACTAATTGGTGAAAAAGAAATCTCTCCTTTGAATAAAAGTAAATCTTCTTAAGGATTCCATTTAACCCTAGTTCCAAATAACAGGCAGAGGAATCAAATAGAGTACAAAGTGGTGTTGGTGGTGAATCTGGCTGTAATGCGCTGGACTTTTATATTAAACTGGTTTCCTAATAGATCCTCCTTCCCACTCCTCCTTTTTACCATCTTTTCAATCTGCCTCTGGTACTTGATAGCATAAAAAACCTCTCTATTCTCTTTCTTCAATCTGCCTCTGGTACTTGAGAGTATAATAAAACGTCTCTTGTCTTTTTTTTCTGTCTCTGTCTCTGGTACTTGGTAGCGTAATAAACATCTCTATTTTTTTCTGTCTCTGCCTCTGGTACTTGAGAGCATAATAAAACTTCTCTAGTCTTTTTTCTGCCTTTGTCTCTGGTACTTGGTAGCAAAATAAAAAATCTCTAGTCTTATTTTCTGTCGTCTTAAAGCCTGGCAATGGTTTGGCTTCAGATCATGTTGTTTGCCAACGGAACAAACAACTTCCGGTCCACAGCTTGTTCTCTATGGCATTCACCAAGCCCTTATAAGTCAAGGCTAATTTTCCGTATTCCTTTCAACTAACTCCTTTGAAATCGGGACATCTTCCACGAATTCTCTTGATATCCTAAATTCCCATCTTCTTTAATTAATGCAAAGTATTCATCAAAGCTAGATCTTGACTCAGCTTAAGGTTCATCAGAAATTTCTTTTGAATTTATAGATCCTTATGGAATGTGTCTTTCCAACTTTGTGATGAGCATTATCATTTGAATCATATATATGATCATGCCTACTATTGATAATGATAATGATAATTATATTGCTGTTGTTGATGGTAATGACAATAAGGGAGCAAGAATGATAAAGACAATAAGGATGATAATAATGGTAACTGATTGATATAATAATAGTAGTAATAATCATGAAGGTAATATTAATATCAATATGAATGATAACCAATGATAATGATATTAGTGATAATAATAACAATAATGGTGATAATGATGATGACAGTAATGATGATGATTACAATAAAAATGGTAAGTACAACAACTACAAGGATAATAGTTTTTGTAATAAAACTAAGGATAAGGATAATACGGATAATAATAATGACAATTTCAATAGTAATAATGATAATGATATTGTTAACAAGAAGAATGATGACTGTAATTATGATAAAGGTGATTATGAAACAATTACATTGATAACGATTGTGATGATAATAACAGTATTAATGATGATAATAATAATTAATATTATCATTATTCATATAAT
>BOPN01000671.1:400000-402500 GCA_017312705.2 Penaeus japonicus | reverse complement strand
ATTGATAAAGGAGTCTTTATTTCTAGAAAGGGTTATACCGGCTGCGACATCGCCGAAAAAAAGTTTTTTGAGTGACGACAACAAAGGAACTTGGGTCGTTGGAAGAATATCAGTCACCGAAACAGCTCCCTTCTCTGCGAACACGGAGGGCGGGGAGGGTTTCAGAGCAGAGGATTGGGAGAAACAAGTGAAGGGATACATGACAGGCAGCTTGGGGGTGGAAGGGTGACGGTAGCATGGCAGTGTCTCGTGTGTGGCTTTTGGAAATTCGCTAAAATAGTGATGGTACTTGTAACAGTACCGATAGGTATTATTATTACAATTATCATTATCATGATCATTGTCATCATTATTATTATCCTTATTATCATCATTATTATTATCATCATCATTATCATTATCCTTATTATCATCATTATTATTATCATCATCATCATTATCATTATTACTATCATCATTATTATCACCATTATTATTATAATCATTATTGTTATTATTATGATTATCATTATTATTATTATTATTATTATTATCACTATTATTGCCATTAAATTTTTAAAATTGTTTTTTTTATTACGACAATTATCATCATAATCATTGTTATCATATTTTATTATCATCGTTATCGTTATCATTACCATTACTATCACTATCATAATTATGATAACATTATTATCATCATCATATTGAAGAAGTAGTTGTACTAATACTAGTAGCAGTAATAGTGGTGGTAGTAGTAGTAATAGTAATATGAATTAGAGTTCCCATTTCTGAGGAAAAAATGACATTACTCATCCACACAGTGGCCACTGAACATTCTAATGACCCTCTTCACATAATTATTTCCATAAAATTCATTCTCTTCAGCGAATTTCCTTAAACAATATGGCGCATCACTAACCTAACATAAAACCACTGACATATAAAAAAGGTTATCAGATGATCCCTTTAAGTAACAGCTGATCCTGGGTAGCGTTGGCAAAAGGAACCCGGAAAAAGAGTTCTAAAACTTCTTGGCATTGTGTATATATTTGGCTTATATATTTGGTCCCTTCCCTTCGCTCTTCGCATGTTTAAGGGGAAAGTTTTTAACACTATGAGCTGCATTGGTGCATGATGCAGTTGGCAACGGGGAGTCAAGTCAAGTTTCCCCTAACGATGCGGTTTCTTAGTTGTACTATATACAGGTAGGATTATCGTGTTATATACACAAGAGAAATTTATTGGAAATTTTAAACAATTTATTTTTTAACAATCCCCTTCCTATAGTCATTTCACACAGCCGACCACTTTGAGAACTATTGGTAGACATATCAATGCGTCCTATTTGTTTAATTTAATGTCATAATTGTGGTAGCTTTCCGTCATTTTGTTTTCTGTCACGTTCCTCTACCGGATGTCTAGTTAGACGAATTTCCAGTAAACGTTTCCTGTGATCACTAATTAACCATGAGCAATTGGCTTTATCAACATGAACATATTTCGTCGGGAAATTACAATTGCAGAACTAACTACAAATAACAGTTAATCTGTGCATGTTAAATACCTCGAAATAATTGTTACATGTCGACATAACAGTTAATTGCAATATCTAGCAAAATGCAAAATGAAAGGGTATGTGAGTATGTTCAAGATTTTTTCTTTGATCGTTAAACCGTTATTCTCTTTGAGCTTTAACTTATAGAAGTTTTTGTTATTATTTAGTGTGACTTTCAAAACGTTTGTTCTTATCAGTTATTAATAATCAGTCCCAAATGCAATGTCTAAGATCTGCCTTAATTTTCACACTAGGATTGCCGAGAAGTTATTCAAGTAACTGTCAACGCTGTCAACGTCTCTAAAATTCTCATATAATGTCTCGATTAAGATTTTACACTCCCGACACGCTCTTGACCCAAGCTATCTGAATATTTGCCTATAGTTTTTTTATAGAGCCTTTTTGATATGTAAATGTATTTTCATCTTAATCGTCATCACTGTTATAATCGTTACTATTATCCCAGTTGATTGCAATTACTTACGAAAATTGCCAACTTTTATGGCATGATTTCTATAGAATTCGACTTTTCTGAATTTTTTTTTGGCAATGATTAGGTGATATGATTACAAAAAAATAAAAATAAATCCCCCCCCTCTCTCTCTCTCTCACTCTTTCTCTCTCTCTCTCTCTCTTTCTCTCTCTCTCTCTTTCTCCCTCTCTTCTCTCTCTCTCTCTCTCTCTCTCTCTCTCTCTCTCTCTCTCTCTCTCTCTCTCTTTCTCTCTCTTTCTCCCTCTCTTCTCTCTCTCTCTCATTCTCTTTCTCTCTCTCTCTCTCTCACTTATGCTGCTTCTACTAATTTTGTTGGTGAAAAAAACACAAATAACTGCAGGTAGAGAGTAAGAAGGTAAATCAGCTTTGTCCCAAATGATTGTTATAGTTATTTCCAAGTTCATATATCAACTAAAATTCTTAACATGCATCATCTTGGCAAATAAACAACCAGAGTATAACGCACATTT
>BOPN01000671.1:377500-380000 GCA_017312705.2 Penaeus japonicus | reverse complement strand
GGTGGGGGGAGTAATTTTATTCAGGAGACTACCTTTGATCTTCAATAATACGTTTAAGTTAGTCTTGCGTGTTATTAGGAGGTCTTAGTATCCCCCGATCTATCTCACAACCTCTCGGTCCACTCCAGTGAGAATGGACATTTGTTTATGTACACGTGCAGTAGGGTATTTCAATAATTGCAACTTTTGAAATGTCATTGTGACTGTACAAAAATAGGCTCCATATATCATAAAAATGAAATGTGAAAAAAATCAGCTTGATCTGATAACGTTTAGGGGTTGCACTTTTCAATTTAATATATTACGCATTTCCGCGGAAATGGGGCCGCGCAGCGGACGAGGTCCACGGACTTCGAACTTCCTCGCTAACCTTAAGTGATGATAGTTCCCTTCCGAATCGCAATCAAATTTGTGTCTTTAGGTGCATCAAGTTCCTCGCTGACCTTGGGAACCTAAATATTGCATGCAACAAATTTCTCACAGACCTTAAGCACTTAAATACCGCATATAGCAAGTTCCTCAATGACCTTAGGTCGGAAGTTTTTCAATACTTCTAGTTCCTCACTGAACTTAATGGCCTGTAAAGTAATGTCGTGTTTCTTCAATAAGCATATAAACGTTAGTTAATTAATAACATTATTATACATTCCAACAAGCTTCTGTTGCTACTTGTTTGTGATATATTGGCACGATATAATTCGCTGAAAGTGTTTGATTGAAATCTTTTTCTGGACGACAAATTGCTTTGAAACTTGTGACTAAATTGAAGAATTATATCAGAAATTTGGACTGAAGACTATCACTAAACTAAAGGCCATCACAAAAGTACTTAACATAAAGAAAGTATATTATTATACACAGGAGGAGAGTTTGAAAGCTTCGTTTATTGGTACTGAAATCGTATCTTTTAAAGGTAAAAGACAACCGAGAGAGTGCTACAAGAAGACATCGAGTGGTATGAAGCAAAGTTAAATGGTAGTGCTGCATCCACTGGTTCTGCTGACCATAAAGCCTACTAAAAGGAAGGAATACAGAAATAAGAGGAAATGTAGTCTGGCAAATAAATTACTGAGTGAGATTCAGGAATATGTGAAAACGATACAGAATCTGTATCGTTTTCACATATTCACATATTCACATCATCTGATGAACATGACAACGGAAACTTAATCTTCCTCAACCTTAGAAGATTTATCCACTCCTGATGACTGCCAGAAGGGAAACGGAAATACACCACGGAAATAATGCAACAAATTTTACTGATGTTTTTTTTTCTCAAGTAGTAGGTCTTGACAGCAGATTGATTCCTTTAGATACTACCATTTTCCACAAGAAAAGGCAAGCAACTATTGGTAAAAGATATGACACTCTAGCTTCATTGAGGATAACCAATATGAATAAAAACATGTCATAACCTCAGGGAATTAACAGAAGTGATTGATTTTTATGAAGATATAAATGATGAGGTCCGTTTTCAGTGGCCAATTAACTTATTTATTTTGTCTTGAGTCCTTAAAAGAATTTAAAAAAACATAATACTGCCTAGGATATTTGTGCCAGTTGGTGTTAGGTGGTTAGGTTATATGTGTTCATCATTACATGTTTGTATATCACTTGATGTTGTACTTGATAAATTATGAAGTATTGAAAATGCTGATTTGCCATCCAAAACAAAAGTTGGCTTGAAAGACAGTTTGATAAGATGCTTGGGGACATTGCAAAAGAACCCTACTGTTATCAAAGGTATCTTCGAGTTCTCCAAGATCCATTTCTTTTGCTGGCGAAAAGCTGTCATTAGTACAGAGCCGACAATATTTCAGACAGCATTTGGGGCATCTCAAATGTGTTCAGAAGTAGGGATCAGATTAGGGTTTGACAAATCCTACTTTGCATCCATCAGTAGATATCGTGCAGGGCCTATGCAAAAATACATGCTTACAAGTTTATGCACGCTCCTGTGCCCTCACTTGTGTACGTTTCTATATATAGATTGTGCCCGTGCATGCACAGCGTAGACGCAAATAAACATACAATTATGCAATTATGCATATACTACAAGCGAAGGTCAATGCCCCTATGTATGTACACAGCACTCATATATAACAGCGTCTACGCATGCATACACACGCACGTGAATTATAATATGTCCATGCATTATAATTTGTTTAAATGTATATAGTAGGGAATGGTGTATATATATATCTGGCAACATTTCGGAACTTTATTTACTAGTTGGTATCTGCTCCGTATCAGCGTGTCCCCGTGTGACCTTGGCCGTTAGGGATGCCATCGCTTGGGATTGGGCTTCCATTAGGAATAATTTTCCTGACTGATACTCAGTGTGGTTGCATGATAAGATTTATGAACACTGAAAACATGATATATGTGATTATATAGTATAATGTACTCATGAACTAGGAATTGATTTTACTCAGGCCAGATGTTGATTGGTAGTTGGTCACCTTTGACCCTCAAATGTTTTCACACTGTATTATATACT
>BOPN01000671.1:360000-365000 GCA_017312705.2 Penaeus japonicus | reverse complement strand
CCTTCCAATGTTGATTCCCTGTTTACTAATGTTCCGCTCGATGATGTGTTAGGCATTCTAGAGCGTATATAGTCTGCAGCGCTTCAGAAGACTAATTGTTTGAGTGAATTCATTAGTCTTTGCATCTTCAATAACGTTTTTTACTTTTTACAGATTAATGGTATATCGATGGGTAGTAGTTTTAGCTCGGTCCTTGCTAATTCATATAATGAAATATTTCTATGTGGCCTGGCCTGTAAACCGTACACATTTCGGTACTTTTTTTTTAACAGTCTTGCTTATACCATTAAGTTCATGGTAGAGTGGGAACATACAGTAAATTACTCTATCTTGGCGTTTTGCTATATAACATAAATGGCTCTTTAAAACTTTCAGTCTACCGTAAACCCATCCATCTGATTTTTTTTTATCTAACCATCCCTTATACATAAATAAATCGTATTCCTTGTCTATGTTCCTTAGAACATATAGAATCAGAATCAGAATGATAAATTTATTGATAAAGAACTTAACATCATTACTGAATCACTTAAAAATCTTGGTTATCCTGATTTCCTCTTAAATCAAGCACAGTCCTATCATAGAACCAAATTCTACTCACAAATTCAAATCACATGAAATGAAAGGTCCTGTAACTTAGTGGTTGCTCCAGTCAGTCGGTCATTCGATGATAAACGCCATTTTCTTAAAAAAAAAAAAAAAATGATAATAGATATAATAAAATATAAAAATAATGAGAATAAAAAATAGATAATAAAAAAAATATAAAAACTAGATTCGGTATCGTGTTTACTTATCCCGACATATTACGTAAGTCTTTGATGAAGCACAATGCGTCAAACGGTGTTCTTGGTACTTTAGGCATTTATGCTATTCCTTCCTCTTCGAGTGCCGAGTCAGGACCTGACGTTGGCTATCATGCGTCTAAAGCCAGCCCGATCTCCACCAGCACACCGCAATTATGCTATTCCATGTAAGGAATATCCGAAATTTTACATAGGTGAAACAGGTGAACATAAACAATAAATCTAATGCTTGTGTTATTCACATCTGTGATGCAGACTATCAACTAAATTGGAATAACGTTAAGTTGATCCACGAATAATTCAATTCGTACGAAAGAAAGTTGTTAGGAACCATATTGATAAGAAAAAATACCTAATCACTGGTCGGTGGAGTCCTTCTTCCTATTGTTTTTTTATTTACTTTATATATATATCAAAATATACTTCTACTATCCGTTTGTGATTGCCTACGTCTGAGGACGAACTTTCTTTAAAACTTCGAAGCATAACGAGTTTACTCTTTCTTTCTGACAGTGTTTTGTTTTATCTGTGTTGTACACGTTACTGTTTTGTGTTTTTTTTTTGCATACACATACACGCACACACACACACACACACACACACACACATACACACATATATATATATATACATATATATATATATATATATATATATATATATAGATAGATAGATAGATAGATAGATAGATGTGTGAGTTTGTGTACGCGCGCGCGTGTGTGTACATATATATATATATATATATATATATATATATATATATATATATATATATATATATATATACACACACACACACACACACACACACACACACACACACACACATACACATACAGTAACGGACCCATATATTCTGCCATCCTCGTCCGTACCATATCCATATATATTGTATATATACATCACCAGTAAAGGATTTCTTAACCCTCTCTTATCCAGTCGGTTAAACGAACCACTTACTTTATGAAGGCTTATAAAAGAAAGTTTCCTTGTTACCGAGTTCTCGAAAAACTTTAAGTACAGCTTTGTATCCCATGTCTTACATTCTTTTTCTCCCACCTCTGTAAATGCACCAGATAAAATAAAAATACAAAAAACAAAAGCAGTCAATTTTCATCAAGACCTGGACAATTTTATGATCAATCAGTTTCTCAAAATAGACCAAAAAATGGTTTTAAAAAAGTATAAATCGATACACAAGTAACCCACACATTCTCTCTCTCTCTCTCTCTCTAACTCTAGGTCTCTCTAGCTCTCTCTCTCTCTCTCTCTAGCTCTATCTCTATCTCTCTCTCTCTCTCTCTCTCTCTCTCTCTCTCTCTCTCTCTCTCTCTCTCTCTCTCTCTCTCTCTAGCTCTAGCTCTAGGTCTCTCTAGCTTTCTCTTTCTTTTTCTGACTCTCTCTCTCTAGCTCTAGGTCTCTCTCTCTCTCTCCATTACTATCTCTCTCCTTCTATCTCTCTCTCTCTCTCTCTTTCTCTCTCTCTCTAGCTCTAGGTCTCTCTAGCTTTCTTTCTCTCTCTCACTCTCTCTCTCTCTCTCTCTCTCTCTCTCTCTCTCTCTCTCTCTCTCTCTCTCTCTCTCTCTCTCTCTCTCTCTCTCTCTCTCTCTCTCTCTCTCTCTCTCTCTCTCTAGCTCTGAGAACACAACATAGAAAGTGTGTTCCCGATAAGCCCTGAAATCTCTCCCAGACGCGGTAGATTCCAAATAGAAGCTGCTTTATCAGCAAGATAATAACGGAAAAGAAAGGGACGAGAAACCGTAGCTAGTTTAGCTTAGGGAAATGGGACGTCAAAAATGAATTCACATTTGTTTATATTTTTTTTTTTTTGTAGATAGATGTATCTCTTTATATCCATTAAGAAGGTTTGTAAAGATTTGTAGATATATTTCCAGTTGTTGTAAGGCGTTTTTTGTTTTATTTTATCATCATTTTCGTTATCGTTATGATCACTGCTGATATTTAATGATATTTAATGATAATGATAGTGGTGATAACAATAATGATGATAATAACGATAATGATGAGGGAAATGAGGATGATGTGATGACAAAAATTATTGTTTTTATAATCAATATCATTTCTATCATTATTGCTATTGCTCATCATTGTTATTGTTATCACCATCATCATTATTATCATTGCAATTGTTATTTTCGTTATTGTTAATATAGTTATTATTGTTATCATTATCATTATTGTTATTATCCTTTTTATATCATAATTATCATTACAATTATCGTTTTCCTCATCATTATCATTAGTTCTTTTATCATCATTATAGTTATTATCACCCTCGTTATTATT
Source organism: Penaeus japonicus (assembly GCA_017312705.2). NCBI lineage: Eukaryota > Metazoa > Arthropoda > Malacostraca > Decapoda > Penaeidae > Penaeus > Penaeus japonicus. Next base: position 361,887 of record BOPN01000671.1, on the reverse strand, counting down.
ATTATCATTATCATCATTGTTATTGCTATAATTTATTTTGTTATTATTATCATTATCATTATCATCATCATCAATATTAGTACTACCATTATTATTGTTCTCATTGTTATCATCAACATCTTGTCATCATGATTATCAAAATTACAACGCTGATGATAATGATGCTAAATCAAACACTAAAATAATGCAATAAAATCCCTCTTTATTTGCATAGAATGTCAATATATTCCAATTTTTTTTATTGCTTCTGGATACTAGATAAATCAACTGCACGTTTGTTTGAATGATATAAAAAAATGATAAAGTCTTTTCTCTCTAAGAAGCAACGAATTTAGCATTCCAGGGGAGAGAATTTGTAATATTAACGCAATAAGAATATTGTCGGAGTTGCTTTGTACGCTCCTTTGTTGTTGCTGTTTTTTTTTCTTATTTCTTTTATTACGTTTTTCTTCTTATTTGTTTTCGTTTTTTTCATGTCTTTCTTATTTTCATTTTTTTTTTACTTATTTTTTTTCCTGGGTTTTCTCCTTCATCACCTCTCTCTCTCTCTCTTTCTCTCTCTCTCTATCTCTCTCTCTCTTTCTTTCTTTATCTCTCTCTCTCTCTCTCTTTCTTTCTTTATCTCTCTCTCTCTCTCTCTCTCTCTCTCTCTCTCTCTCTCTCTCTCTCTCTCTCTCTCTCTCTCTCTCTCTCTCTCTCTCTCTCTCTCTCTCTCTCTCTCTCTCTCTCTCTCTCTATATATATATATATATATATATATATATATATATATATATATATATCCTTCTTACTCTCTTTCTTCCCCTTTTTCACTTTCGTATTTTTCTTGTTTCTTATTCGCTCTATTTTTCGTCCTCTATCTCTTTTTTATTACGTTTTAGTCTTTTTTTTATTTCTTTTCATCCCTTTCCATTTCCTACAACCCTTTTTCTTGGAATATTCACAGAAAAGATATATATCAAAAAGGGAAATATACAAGAAATATTGTATTAAATATTCTTTAAAGATAATTCAAGTATAAGAACATCTAAATACTATTATAAAAACCTCTAATCTAATTCAGCATCTTTTTTTTACTTTAAGCAGTAAGACAAAACACGAGAGTGTACGAGAGACAAAATTACACAATCTTTGGAAACCCTCATCCGATTAATTATCATAAATATAAGAAAAAAATAAAAAAATGAATAATAACTAGAAGGGAGAAACCTTTATATAAGTAAGGCAAAAAGAGGAATAATCACAAGGGGAGAATAATTCACATTTCCTTTACCAAATCAACTATGACGAAGTGAAGAGGAAACTTTCTGAGCGTGTATGTATGCTTATCTCCTTATCAGTCAGTTACAAATAGTTCTCCAGGATTAACGGAAAGTTAACATGTGATAAAGTTAATACGTTTAAAAGGCATGTTCTATTCTCCCCTCGTCTCTTACCCCTCATTCACTCCGGAAATCCCTGAAGACTGAAACAACGAGAGAAAACGCAGGGAAGGAAGTGAAGTGTGGAAGAGAGAAAATGCGCAAAGGAGAGGATAAATCTGTCTAGAACGAGGCAGATTGAACCACAGACGCAAGGGAGGAATTCAATAATTGAGCAGAGAATCTTCGAGATGTATGTTGCTGAAGGATATCATCTGTGGATGTTATTAGGAGGAGATTCGCGCGTGCTCCTTATGGCACTATTGGGGGCGATGGAGAACATTGTTCACGGAGGAATAAGTGTGACTTTAATGGGGTTTTATTGATGGTGGAGGAGTGAAGCATTATATGGTATATATATATATATATATATATATATATATATATATATACATATATATACACATATGTATATATACATACATACATACATACATATATATATATAAATATATATATATATAAT
>BOPN01000671.1:320000-322500 GCA_017312705.2 Penaeus japonicus | reverse complement strand
CTATAATAAGAATGATTGGTATCTTAAATATGGACATTCATCTAATATACATAATGATGTATGAAGATGAAGATGAAGATGGAGATGGAGATGGAGATATACTGATAAAGATAGAGATAGGATGAAGACGAAAACGAAGATGATGACGAAGACGAAGAAGGAGACGAAGACGGAGACAAAGACGAAGACGATGCCGGAGACGGAGATTAAGGGGAAATGAAGACGAAGACGGAGACAAAGACGAAGACGATGCCGGAGACGGAGATTAAGGGGAAATGAAGACGAAGACGGAGACAAAGACGAAGACGAGGACGGAGACGGAGATTAAGGGGAAATGAAGACGAAGACGGAGACAAAGACGAAGACGAGGACGGAGACGGAGATTAAGGGGAAATGAAGACGAAGACGATGACGAAGACGAAAACGAAGACGATGATAAAGACGAAGATTAAGAAGAATTAAGACTAAGACGAAGACAAAGACGGAGATGAAGACGAAGATTAAGAGGAAATGATGACGAATTCGAAGACGCACACAAAGATGATGACGAAGACGAAGATGAAGACGAAGACGATGATGATGACGGAGACGAAGACAAAGACGAAAACGAAGACGAAAACGAAGATGAAGAAGATGAAAACGAAGACAAAGATAAAGGCGAAGAATATAAACCAAACGAAAAAGTAAATACCAAACAAACAAAAAAATAACAAAAACAACAACAACCATCCCAAAAAAACAACAACAAAAGAAAACCGAAAATCCGAATGCACAGCCCTCTCTCCCACGACAAATTTCCTCCTCCTTCCTCTCACAATCCCGTGATCCTTCCCCTTTCCCCTCTTCCGTCCCCTCAGCTGTAATATCCAGTCCCTAGAGTCCCTTAGTTTACCTTTCCAGGGCTGAGCGTGCGTGATAGCAGGCCGCGAGGGGGGAGGCCTTGGCTGGGTGGGGGGTGGGGGGAGGGGGGGGTGGGGGGGTAGGGAAGGGGTGGACGAGATGGTGTGGCTGGGAAGATGTTGTTATTATCGTTCTTTTTATTGTTATTATTATTATTATTGTTGTTGTTGTTGTTGTTTGTTATCTTTATTGTTGATGTTGTTGTTATCGTTCTGTTTTTATTATTATTATTATTGTTGTTGTTATTGTTGTTCTTTGTTATCTTTATTGTTGGTGTTGTTGTTATCGTTAGTATTAGTATTGATGTTATTATTTTTATTTTTATCATCATTTTTATTATGATTATCATTGCTATTTTCATCAACATTGTCATTATTATCATTATCATTGTCATTATTATCATCATAATCATCATCATCATCATCATCATCTTATGTTGCAACTATGAATCTGAAATGATAAAATGGGTAGAACATATAAATTCAAATTCAAATTCTCTCTCTCTCTCTCTCTCTCTGTCGCTCTCTCTCTCTTCATATCTCTTTCTCTCTCTCTCTTTCACTCTTTTTTTTTCTCTCTCTTTCTCTCTTTTTTTTCTCTCTCTTTCTCTCTCTGTTTCTGTCTCTCTCTCTCTCTCCCTCTCTCCCTTTGTCTCTCTCTCTCTTTCTTTCTCTCTTTTTTTTCTCTTTCTCTTTCTCTCCCTGTCTCTTCGTATCTCTTTCTCTCTTTTTTTTCTCTCTGTTTCTGTCCCTCTCTCTCTCTCTCTAACTCTCTTTCTCTCCGTCTCTCTGAACTCATAATAACATGACCATCGTTATCTGAAATCGTTATCTAATTAACACTTTCTGCATGTTTGGACGACAATATAAATCATATGAACATACTATAGATGCAAACGTATATTCCAACATTTCAACTTATTGAATCAGCTGATGAACCTTCAAAAGTGAAGTATAAATATAACGGTTTTTCTAGGCCTATCAGCAAAGCATCTTCATGGAGGAGTGGATAGAACCTTGGCCTGGTAATCCCCAGGACCAGCGTTCGTATCCACTCCATGCCAAGTGTGGAATCACACGTAGGCCCAATAATATGTTTTTTCATGATTTATTGAATTATTATTATTATTATTATTATTTTTTTTTTTTTATAGAATTTAGCTACTAGTTCATTATCTTATGTTGCAATCACGAATCTGAAAAGATAAAAAGATAAAACATATAAATGCTGTATGAGAGAGAGCGGGAGAGAGAGATATAAGGAGAGAGAGAGTGATAGAGAGAGAGAAGGAGAGATAGAGAATGAGAGGGAGAGAATGAGAGAGAAATGAACAGACACTGGATATCCCATGATCTTTTTATAAGATTCAAAACCCATTTAATTAAATAATGTCTTGTGCGCATATACACTTGCAATGCTTAATGTCGCTACACGAGTGCTTAATCAAAGGAGTCAATCATTATAGATTCCGATGCATCGTTTCTTGAATTCATCTTTTAATTATATAATGTTTTCTTTTTCTTCGCTTATTTTGCTTCCGTTTTTCCTTATGATCTTTGCTGCAACAATCTGCAACACGATGCAAGAAAGATATACTTGC
>BOPN01000671.1:300000-302500 GCA_017312705.2 Penaeus japonicus | reverse complement strand
TTCTCTTTCTCTCCCTCTCCCTTCGTCTCTCTCTCTCTCTCTTTCTCTCCCTCTCCCTTCATCTCTCTCTCTCTCTCTCTCTCCCTTCTCTTTCTCTCTCTCTCTCCCTCTCTCTCTCTCTCTCTCTCTCTCTCTCTCTCTCTCTCTCTCTCTCTCTCTCTCTCTCTCTCTCTCTCTCTCTCTCTCTCTCTCTCTTTCTTTCTCTCTCTTTATTTTTTCTCTCTCTCTCTCTCTCTCTCTCTCTCTCTCTCTCTCTCTCTCTCTCTCTCTCTCTCTCTCTCTCTCTCTCTCTCTCTCTCTCTCTCTCTCTCTCTCTCTCTCTCTCTCTCTCTCTCTCTCTCTCTCTCTCTCTCTCTTCGTCTCTCTCTCTCTCTGTATGTGTGTTTGTGCGTGTGTGTGTGTGTTTGTGTGAACTGAAAGGAAAAGAAATCATGCAAAGATAATCAACACACGTACCAACATACTGAATTAGTGTGAAGTTAGACTCTTAGCGGTGAGGATTAACGCTAGCTAAAAAAGAGGTACAGTGGGATTGAGTTTATATGATTGCTTCCCTTCTCCCTTTTATCTGTATATCTCTTCCTTCTCTCTCTTTGTCTGCCTTTCTCTGACTGTGTATTTTCTCTCTCCTTTCCTCCCCCCTGCCCCTTTCTCTCTCTCTCTCTCTCTCTCTCTCTCTCTCTCTCTCTGCATGTTCACTAGCGCTGTCCACTAGGGTTTTGTTTTGCTATGTATTACGAGAGATGGATCCACGAGAGCTTTGTCATTTGGGCGACAACTGGGAAATAACATCAATGTTATAAACGTTATTGCGATGAAAGTCATTTAAACATACTGTAGCCGCAAGGTCTGAAAATAGCGGCACACATCAAAAATGGATAAATAAATATGGAGCGCCGAGTGGTGTCTGAGCTTTATTGTATAAAAGAAGATATATAAACTTTTCTTATTTGGTTATGATTATATATATATATTTATATAAAGAATATAATATTACAAAAATAATAACATATTACAAAACAAGTTTTTTTACATATCTTGAACAATAAATCTATTTAAACTATTTCAAAAGCTCCGAGTCCTAAATGAGAAAACGGAGTGATACAGACTCGCAAATGAAAACGGAGTGAGACTAGAGGGGTATCTAAAGCATGTCGTGCTGGAACACATACCAAACGTAAATTCAAACATTTCAACTTATCTATTCAGCTGATGAACCTTCAAAACTGTAGTATAAATATACCGTTTTTTCTTAATCTATCAGCAAAGCGTCATCATGGAGGAGTGGATAGAACGTTGGCCTGGTAATCTCCAGGACCCACGTTCGTATCCACTCCATGCCAAGTGTGGAATCACACGTAGGCCCATTATTTTTTTCTTTTTTTTTCATTATCTATTCAATTATTATTATTATTATTTTTATATATAGAATTTAGGTACTAGTTCATTATCTTATGCTCCAATGATGAATCTGAAAGGATAAAATAAAATAGGTACAACATATAAATGCTGTATGAGAGAGAGAAGGAGAGAATGATATAAGGAAAGATAGTGATAGAGAGAGAGAGAATGAGAAAGAAATGAACAGACACAACACTGGATATCCTATGATCTTTTTATAAGATTCAAAACCCCTTTTATTGCATTCTAATACGTATAGTAATATATGCCTTTTTGAATTCTTCCTTTAATTACATAATGTTTTCTTTTTCTTTGCTTATTTTGCTTCCTTTTTTTCTTATTGGGCTCCTTATAATCTTTGCTGCAACAATCTGCAACACGATGCAAGAAAGATATACTTGCAGTTCCTAAACTGGCGATATAAAATCTACGGATGTAACTCCCAGCATTACGATGTGTTGTGTCTATATCTATATCTATATATATATATATGCATGTATATACATACACACATAAAAATGTATATATATATATATATATATATATATATATGTATATAATGTATACATATCAACAGGTCTATCATCTGATCCAACTGACTGATAATTCTTTCGAACAAACTTCCACACACGATCCCGACTGATAACATTGCCACAAAATCATAAGGAAATAAAGTTTGAAAAAGTTAAGATTAAATTTCAGATGTTGAAGGTGAAGTGTGTGATATGTTAGATGTGTTTATTTCCTTATCATTTATTTTTCCACATCTAATCATTTTCTCTTTATTCGCTTATTATATTTCTTTGATATTTACGAGGCTATTGAATCAATCTCATACTTTTCTCTATGTATGTATATGTGTATGTGTATTTGTATGTCTAAAGGTCACAAGACTGACAATTATTTAATAAATGTCATTTTTATTTCTATACATAATGATTGTTTTGTACTTGATTATATTGGTAAAATTTTTGGACTAATTTTCGAATTAGAGAACTACTAGCAAAGTGCCCTCAGACAAACATTAGTGTCTAATTAACAAATGAAATTGCAGTTTTCTGCAGCTGTAACTGACAGTATTTGCAGGTGTGCAGAACAC
>BOPN01000671.1:280000-295000 GCA_017312705.2 Penaeus japonicus | reverse complement strand
CTAGGTTATCCTCTAAGGAATACATGGCCATGTGAGCTTTGTAAATGTATCCATTTATGTACATCATTCCTTTTTACTGAATGCTATATGAAGGAAAATCATATTTTCACTGGAATTACAATACGTTAGAAAAAAATGCATTAAGGATATCATCTATCTATACTTCCCTGGTATAAATACTTAATCCAGACCATAAAATTCAACAACCCTCCTAATATCTAGTGTCTCTCTCTTCACCTGTAAACAAAGGTCTCACGAGAAGCGTATTGCGGTCTTACGTCATAAAGTCTTCGATGCAAAACACCTTCAAAAGGCACATAGATATTACTCAAAAAGAAAAGTTCATATATTTTTTTTATTCAAGTTACTCATCCTCATTTTGTCAAGTTACACATGGATGGTAATCATAAAATTCATGTAGATTTACTGTAGCTAGATAATCGACCGAAACGGTGACGATGTACTTGAATATACTTGAAATAAGATCAACATTAAGTATATAACTGGAACCGTTTTCCTTGTATTACTTGTTTCTATAATTCATTGATGGAGCCATTGAACCAAACATCAACCGCCGTACATCATATAGTGACAGAGCAGTATCTAAATCCACAAATAATTCTTCAAAAGAGTCCTAATAAAGACTTTAGGATACATGAAGAGAAACTTTGATCCAAAACATTCTTGCAAAATGACCCACTCCATATCCTTAAGAAGCGTCAAAAATATCCAAGACTATCAATACTACTCTAAATCTCCCATTTCAACCTGCAAGTATAAACAATGCAATTAGTTCTTCGATCAACGTCACCTCCCTACACCAGCGGGATCATACCAGCGTAGAAATGAAAATGCAAAGTCTGAACACCTCAGGAGCCACATCTATTCGCTCGTATCAACACTGCTCTTGGTACCTATGCTGCGATCGAGGTCTGTGATTCACAAAGGACCTACATCGTCGCTCAATGAAATATTTAAACACTTTCCTTATGTACACACTAGAGGAACACATGTCGCCATACACGGCAACATGTTGTAAGAACTGATAGTTTTGTTTCTTGGAATAATCATGAATCCTATTTTTTTTTTAACTAGTACACTTTACACATAATAAGCTTGAAAAGCAACAAAGCAAATAAGCAAATTATGTACTAACACAAACGTAGACATTTCGTAATATATATATGTATATACATATACATATATATATATATATATATATATAAATGCCTCATACTACGACATATAAACTGCACATCCTTGCAATCGATGCACAATAAAAAAAAGATTACAATTAGAAAGTCTATTCTCAAAAAAAAAAAAAAAATGGACACAAAACAAGAAGTATGTGTGTACTACACAGGTTTACACAGTGCCGACCTATAACGTCACCCCGAACCTCACGCATCCAGTGCTTCACTTCACCCCTTTCCTGTTAGCAGGGCTGGCTGGATACCTTTCAGAACCTTGGGCTCTAGTCTTCTTTGTGATTCTTTCAGTTTAAGGTTCTCCGCTTTCACGACAAATGTATTTATTATCTTAGCTGCTTCGTATATCATATCATAAAACAGGGCGCGAAAACAAATGGGGAATGAGTTGAATGAGTTGGAGTTTAAAAGCACTCCTGTATTTCGTAGCCATGTTGACTTACACCGTACATTCGATGTTTTAATGTACTATTGAGTTATTCTAAGGACTATCCAGGTTATGTGAGCAGTATTATATGTGTTTCAAGTCTAATACAAGATGTATATCGGGTAGATAATAAAAAAAAAACTGATATTAGATGTAATTTAAAAGTTCAGTGTCTATCATACATTGAATTAGGGGCATAAGAACAATAAAATTATTTCGGGAAAGTGCTTCTGAACATGTATGTATACAAACACATAAGTATGCATATCATAATATTTATATATATCATATATATATATATATATAAATTTATATATAAACATATATATATAAATGTATATATAAACATATATATAAATTTATATATAAACATGTGTATAAATGTATATATAAACATTTGCATAAATTTATATATATATATATATATTATATATATATATCTATACATACATACACACACATATCTATAAACATATATATGTATATATAAACATAAATATATATATATAATATATATATATATAAATATAATATATATGTATATCCATATATACATACACATACATACACACACGCACATTACACATCCATATACATATATATATTATGATATATCATCATCCCCTGCATCCTGGTAGCGGCGGCGCCTGCAAGCGGTATCGCAAAGCCCTGCAACAGCCCGTGGGTTGAGCGAGCCCGGACGACCTTAGAGGCTGGAGTACATGGTGATGAGCCGCGTGGCCGAGGTGTCGACGTAACCCCAGTATCATGCGGCGTAGCTGAGCACGGGGTCATCGCCGACCTTGTTGTTAGCGTAGAGGGGACTCTTGCAGGCCCTGACGATGACGAGGCCGAGCCGGGCCACCAGGCAGAACACGGCCACGCCCAGGAGAACCACGATGAACCAGCCGGTTTCCATGGTGGCTCCGTGGTACTGCTTGATGTAGACGCCGACCATGGCCAGCACCACCACTGGGGAATGGGAGAGATGAGGTGAGGTGATTGGCGGGGTTTTGTGGTACGTATTTTACACGTCAGGAAGATTCTATGATATTCACTTTATGATATAGAAGTTAGAAGAAAAAAAATACTGTAAAAAAAAAGTACAAATTATGAATGCTTCTTACGACTTCTTCCTCCATCTTAGAAAAAAAACAGAAACAAAACCAGATGTTGACAGATCATAATCCCAACAAACCAATAAACACAACAAAGGACGCTCTACGTACCGGCGTACTGCGTGATCGTGTACCGGACGAAGCGGTCGAGGACAGTGTTCTCGAGGATGAACCACAGCAGCATAATGCCAGAGAGGGAACCCAGCACCACGTACACTACAATCTGCATCTCCAGGTTGGCCTCATATCTGTTGGATTAGAAGAGATTGTTACATTTCCATTAAAAAAAAGTAAATTTCATTCGAGATGAAGACTAAAAACTAAGGTTCATCACGGGAGTTCCTTTCTTTATTCGTTGAGTGAAATGTGATTCATTCCTAATTGTCATATTCGGTGGATTAGAAGAACTTATCAGAAATTCGAGGGAAAAAAGAAACAAGTAAATTTGATTCATTGGAAAACTAAACTTAACTAAAATTCCACCACGTATATTTTCACTCTCTAACTTACTTAAAGACACGTTCTTCAGTCCTAATAACCCTATCTAATCAACCCTCCTCCTCGTCACCATCATCTTTAGACATCACACCATCATCACACTATCATCCACAATATACTGTAAAAAAATCACCCCCCACCCCCCTCCACACACACGAAGGAAGCGCCACCCACCTGAGAGCGATGCCAAGGTTGAGGAGAGCTGCGATGGTGGTCCAGGTCGTGTAGAGAGCGATGCCATTGTGCCAAAGGATCCTGAACATCCACAGGTCAACCTTGGCGTGGCTGCTCATCCAAGGGCCGTGGCGGTGAAGGCTGGAGGAGAAAGGGGTTTGGATTAAGGAACGCTTTCGTTTCTCTTGGCTGGGCTGGTCGTATTGTTTATGTACTCGTTCATCACTCGTTCGCTCGTTCACTCACTTACTAATTCGGTAATTTACTCATCTATTAAGTTACTCATTCAACCCACTCATTCTTTCATATACTCAATCTCACTCTCTCATTATTTCCATTGCTATCTCTCTAACAACAATAATTTCCTCAAACCACACATAGAATCCCACTTCTTCTACAAACACACACACATACACATACACATTTATCAATGTGTATATATATACATATACATATACATATACATATACATATATATACACATATATACACACGCACACACACAACCCCCCCCACACCCCTACCCACACACAACACCCCCACCCACCAACCCACCCACAAAACACCACCACCCCCCCACCCATACCCCCCGGGCACTCACCTTCCATGAATGAACCCAAAAGCGATCCAGTTGGTGAGGCACACGACCCACAAAATGGCGGACGAGTAGATGATGAACTGCCGATCCCAGAGGAAGAGCCACGTGACGTTGGCCAAGAGGTTGATCGTGTATGTGACGAGGAAGGCGGGGGTGAGGACGGCCGGGCTCAGGTACACGGGGCCCACGGCGTTACGGCGGCACAGCAGGATCAGGGCTGGGGGGGGGGAAGGGGTGGGGGGGAGAGAGAGAGGGAGAGAGGGATGAGTAATATATTTCAGATGGTTATCTATGTCTATATTTGTCTATGTATCTCTCTGTTGGTATTTGTTTATCTTTATTCGTATTTATCTATCTCTATTCATATTTGTCTATCTCTATTCGTATTTCATTATCTATATTCATATTTCTCTATCTATATCTATATTTGTCAATCTATATATAGCTATATTTGTCTATCTGTGTATATCTACATATCAATCAATATATCCATCAATATCTCTCTCTATATATATTGAGAGAGAGAGAGAGAGAGAGAGAGAGAGAGAGAGAGAGAGAGAGAGAGAGAGAGAGAGAGAGAGAGAGAGAGAGAGAGAGAGAGAGAGAGGAGAGAGAGAGGAGAGAGAAAAGAGAGAGGAGAGAGAAAAGAGAGAGGAGAGAGAGGAGAGAGAGGAGAGAGAGGAGAAAGAGGAGAGAGAGGAGAAAGAGGAGAGAGAGGAGAGAGAGAGATAGAGATAGAGAAAAAGAGGGAGATAGAAAGAGAAAGTGAAAGAGATAAAAAATAACTATACAGTAATTACATATTACAGATAACGAATGAGCCGTGAAGAAAGCGGAACGTAAAGAGAATACAGCACTAGAGTTAATGACAAAACAAGTAGAAAGTAAACAAGACAAGACCACGGCAAATGAAGCAGCAAAACCACAAATGAAATAAAGAACACAAAATATGTGTCGTGAAGATTTGCAAAATACCCACAGAAAATAATAAGTAATAATATAAACCGGATCAACAAACCAACAAATCTATAAAAAGAACTAGAAGACCTAGAAGAACTAGAAGAAGCAGAAGGAGGAGGAGGAGGAAAAAAGAAGATGAAGAAAAAGAAAGAATAATAATAATAATAATAATAATAATAATAATAATAATAATGATAATAATAATAATAAGACGAAGAAGAAGAAGAAGAAAAAGAAAAAAAAAGAAGAGAAAGAAAAAGAAGAAGAAGAAAAAGAAAAAGAATGAAAAAAAGAAAAAGAAAAAAAGAAAAACAAAAGACAAGCAATATTCCACAACGGCCGTTAACGCCGAAACGGTCTTCACGGTGGAACGGATAGAACGAGGCAGTTCAGAGTAGAAAAGTATAACAGTAGTCTCTAATCAACTCCCTGATCTACTGCAACAAGTGAACAATGGAGGGTGGAGTGCACTGGGAGAGAACTTGGAGTTTCAGAGACGGGAAGGGAGTCACGCAAGGAGGAAGAGGAGAGGAAGAACAGGAAAAAGGAGAGAGAGAGAGAGAGAGGTGGGGGGGGGGGGCTGAGAGACAGAGAGAAAGAGAAAGAGAGAGAGAGAGAAAATGAAAAATAGAGGACAAGTAGGTGGAGAGAGAGAAAAAAAAAGATAAGAGAAGAAAAAAAAGAGGTAGAGAAGAGAGGAGAGAAGAGGTGAGATGAGAAGTGAAAAAAATGAAAAAGAGAGAATGAAGATAGAAGAGTGAGAGAGAAAAGAGATTAGATGCGATAAGGAAAAAAAAAAAAAAAAAAAAAAAAAAAAAAAAAAAAAAAAAAACAATAAAAAAGACGCCCACCCCACCACCCAAAACTCACCATAGAGATGCGCCAGCAGAAGCCATATGTAAATAACGGTCCAGATAAGGAAGGTGAATCCAGCAGGAGTGACATCGATCTGGTACAGCGCTGAGAGGTTTCCAACGGTCGAGTTGAAGATACCTGAAAGAGGTTATTTTGAGGTTTAGAAAAAGGGGTTATTTTGGGGTTTAGAAAAGGGGGGTTGGGTAAGGATTGTTGAATAACACGGGAGAACGAGGGAACTAGTTGGAAGGGGTGGTTGGGTTTTGATTAAAGGGGTGGTTTTGTGTGTGTGATTGTGTGGTGGTTTTGTGTGTGTGTGTATGGTGTGGTGTGTGTGTGTGTGTGTGTGTGTGTGTGTGTGTGTGTGTGTGTGTGTGTGTGTGTGTGTGTGTGTGTGTGTGTGTGTGTGTGTGTGTGTGTGTGTGTGTGTGGTTTTGTGTGTGTGGTTGTGGTTTTGTGTGTGTGTATGGTGCCGTTGTGTGTGTATGTGGTGGTGGTTGCGCATGTATGGTGGTGGTTTTGTGTGTATGGTGTGGTTGTGTTGTTTGGTATGGTGTTGCTGTTTTTGTTTTGCTTTATTTAATTTCCATACTCCCATGTCCATTGTACTTTACAATGAATTTAAACTAATAATTATAATGGTATTGATAATAATCACTGACATCATCATTATCATCATAATGACAACAATATAAACCTTTGATATTGTAAAATCCTTAATTATTATCATCAATTTAAACAACCTAAATCACAAATCTAGTAACATATAATTAATCGTACATGCATACATATATGTATATATATATGTACATATATATACACATACATACATATATGAATATATATATACATGTATATATATATATATATTCATACATATATATGTACATATACATATATATATGTACATATATATATATGCATATATATATATATATATATATATATATATATATATATATATATATATATATATATATATATATACACACACACAATAAAGTTTACCTTCACGATGCAGATCCCACAACCCAATAAATAACAAAATTATATACAAGCTAAAGAAAAGATCCATGCAGGAGCGGAGGCAGCACGCAATATGCAAAAAAAAGTAAAAGAAAAAAAAAGAAAGAAAAAAGAAAGAAAAAAAAAAGACCTTCTATGGACAGGTAGGGGTCGAGAAGATGTCAGGGATTGCAAGGCAGCGGGAAATATAGTCATGCAGAGCTAGGGTCTCTAATTTATATATATTTTTTTTGTGTTAAGGAATTTTTCGATTTTATGGATATGTATATATACAAAAATATGGGTTGGGAGTGGAGGGGGGGGGGAGTATTCTGGTGGATTAAAAAAGGGAATATTTCGATATTGTTGTAGAAGACTGCGTGGTAGTTCATGTCTCTTTCACGATTCTTTCACGATTCTTTCTCTCTCTCTCTCTCTCTCTCTCTCTCTCTCTCTCTCTCTCTCTCTCACACACACACACACACACACTTACGCACACGGACACATACATACATACACGCAAACTCACACACACACACACTCAACAAAGGCCAATGGAAATGACCAAATGACCCTGAATAATATAACTATATTGATATTGACGATGAATATAAAAAAAGTTTCTTGCAACATTAAAACCCAAATTGAAAAAAACAGAACGTTTTGCAACCCAGCTATTCACTATTTTCTTACGATTATCAGTATCATTGTTGTCATTGTCATTATTGTTATTATTACTATCATAGTATTTGTAATTATCACTATCATTATCATCATCATTATCAGCACTATTATCATCATTTTCATTACTATCATCATCATCATCCTTATCAATATCATCACCATCATCACTACAATCCTTATCACCATCAATGTCATAATCATCCCTATCATTACTATCATAATAACAGGTATCATTATCACCATTACTATTTTTTCTCCGAAGGCTATTTTTTACCTGGGGAGAAAATGACCTAATACGCCAAAGGGTGACCTTGATCGACCTGAGGTTACGAAGCGCGCTGCTTTGGGATCGACCGCTTGTGAAAGGGAGGAACGAAAAGCAAGGATGAAAGAGGAATAAGGAGGAATAAAAGAGAGGAAGGAAAGGAAAGGAAAATGAAAGGTTGGTTGAAAAAATGGGAATGAAAAAGGAGGGAAAAAACGAGAGAAAGAAAAACAAAAACAAAGAAATACTAAGAATGATGTAGAAGAAAAGACAGCGGAAGAAAGAAAGAAAGAAAAAAAGGAAAATGGAAGAAACAAAGAGAATATGAAAGTAACTCGTATTTTCTTTTATTTTCTTTTATTTTCTTTTACAAAAAAAAAAGGAAAAAATGGATAAAAAAAGAGAAAAAAACGTTATACCCTTGAAGATATTTTGGGATTTACGCGATTATGTTTTTTGGAAGGAAAGGGGGGAAGGCACGTGGAAACGAAGAGGGAAGAAGGGAAAGGGGGAGGGAAGGAAAGAAGGGGAGGAGGGGAGGGAGGGAAAGAAGGGGGATCGAGGGGAAGAAGGTAGGAGGGAGGGAAGGCACGAGGGAGGGAAGGCACGAGGGATGGAAGGAAGAAGGGAAAGAAGGGAAGGAAGGAAAGAGGGATGGGAAGAAGAGAAAAGGCAGGGAAGGGGAGAGTGGGGGGGCGATGGGAGATATGAAATGAGGGAAACAAGAAGGAAGGAGGGAGGTAAGGATGATGGAAGGAAATGGGGGGGAGGAAGATGGAAGGTTTGAGGTATAGAGGGAGAGAGAAGTGGAGGAAAGAGGGAGGGAAGGAAGATAAGAGGAAAAATGGAGTGAAGGCAATAGAGGAGAGGAAAAGAAAGAAAGAGGGAAGAAGGGACATCTGGAGATAATGAAAGAACGAAGAGAGAAGGAGAGTTAAAAGAGAGAGGGACAGGTTGCGTGATGGAGAAGGCAAATATAAGACACCGTGAAGGAAGACGAGGGGAAGGAAGGTAAAAATACAAAGTAATAATGAAAAAGGGAAAGGGAGAAGGAGAAGGAGAGAAGGGGGGAGAGGGAGAGAGAAGAGGAGAGAGAGAGGGAGAGAGGAAAAGAGAGAGAGAGAGGGAGAGAGGAAAAGAGAGAGAGAGGGAGAGAAAGAGAAAGAGAGAGAGAGGAGACGCAAGAGAAACATGAACACAAAAAGAGATAAAGAGATAAAAGCAGAAAAAATAAGAGGACAAATAAAAGCAAGAGATAATAGACCCTGGCGAAGGCAAGGCTAGAATGTATTCAAGATACACGGCGCACAAATTTACGAATTGTTCCGCTCGGATTTTCTTTCTTATTTTTCTTTGCTTGACCTTAGAGTGTGTCCTGACTTTCATGAAGGGGGGAGGGAGGAGGGGGGGGGACTCAACAGGTGGTGGAGATGGTGGATGTGGTGGTGGATGTGATGGGGGATTTCGTGGATGTGATGATGGTAGTGGATATGGTGGCTGTGCTGATGTTAATAGTGATGATGATGATGATGATGATGATGATGATGATGATGATGACGATGACAGTGACGACGATACGGTAAATAACTCACGCTAATGACAGTATGATCAACACTTGATTCTCTCCGAATCAAGAGAGTCGGAAAAGATAAGAGGTAAAAAAATCAAATCAAATGCCCTGGCCATAGAAGGTGACATTTGAAAGATTCTAGAGAAGGTCAGCAGCTTTCAGACACACTGTTTAGACGAGTTTGTGTGTGTATGTGTGTGTGTGTATGTGTGTGTGTGTGTGTATGTGTGTGTGTGTGTGTGTGTATGTGTGTGTGTGTGTGTGATCATCCCTTTATATTACCAACGGTTACATCAAAACACGATCATTATCTTCTATAAACATTCAAATTACCATTAGACAAAACACAAAAAACTAATACAAATCGGAAAAAACTACATTTTTCAACACGCAACCTCGCCTGACCTAACACGCCAACAAACGCAAAACTAAATATCCGATTTCCCTAAACAAAACAAAACAATCTAACCTAAAATGAACACTAAATACAAACAAACAAAACAAACAAACAATCAAAACAAACCCCCCTCATCATACCGCAGACGACAATTCTCTTCCAAGTTTCCACGAATTTAACCCTTTTTTTTCTCTCGCGGCTAAAAATAATCATTTTATTTCCCGGGCGATCGATAAAGGGCGCCAATGACGCCACAAAACGAAGCGGATGAGACGTTGGGCGGCCGGAGAAGGAAGAAGGGAGAGAGGGAGAGGAAGGAAGAAGGGAGAGAGGGAGAGGAAGGAAGAAGGGAGAGAGGGAGAGAAAAGGAGAGGAAGTAATAATGGAGAGAGGGAGAGAAAAGAAGAAGGAAGAAGGTGGAGGGGAGGGAGAGGAAGAAAGAAGGGAGTGAGGGAGAGAGGGAGGAAGAAAGGGAGGGAGGGAGAGGAAGAAAGAAGGGAGAGAGGGAGAGGAAGGAAGGAGGGAGAGAGGGAGAGGAAGGAAGAAGGAAGGTGGATGAGGAAGGAAGAAGGGAGAGAGGGGGAAGGAATAAGGGAGAGAGGGAGAGGAAGGAAGAAGGAAGGTGGATGAGGAAGGAAGAAGGGAGAGAGGGAGAAGGAAGAAGGGAGAGAGGGAGAGGAAGGAAGGAGGGAGAGAGGGAGAGGAAGACAGAAGGTGGAGGTGGAGGTGGAGGTGGAGGTGGAGGTGGAGGTGGAGGTGGAGGTGGAGGTGGAGGTAGAGGTGGAGGAGGAGAGGGAGAGGAATATGGGTAGAGTTAAAATGAGAGATAAAAAGAGAGGGAGAAACAGAGGGGAAAGAAAGAGGTGATAAAAAAGCAAAGAGGTAGAAAGAAAGAAGAGGAAGAGGGAGAAAAAGATAGAAAAGAAGAAGGAGAAGACAAAGAAGGGGATGAAGAAAGAAAGTGAAGATGAAAAAAAATAATAAATAAAAGAAAATAACAGTTAAAAAATGAAGGAGAGAAAAAAAACAAAGGGCAGAAAAATGTTACAACGCGTCCCTCATTTTGTTTTTGTTTTTTTTGCTTTACTTTACGTTCAGTCCGATATTCGCATGACTTTAAGGAAGAAAACAACTTTCCATCGAAAATAGGTTGCAAGATTGCACTGAAAAGCCAATTCATTGCCTGTCTTAGCTTTAAATCATGCAATGGAACCGGAGAACTAATAAAATCAAACAATAATTGCTTGTATTAAGTTCAGATATCAAACCTGAAACCAGACAATGGGATTAATCTACCTGCATAATAACAGCTGATAAGCTTTATCCCTTGCCTTTTACCCTTTAAGCTGAAAGCGAGAGATTCTGAAGCCATTTTTTTTTTTTTTCTTTTTTTTTTTTTTTGGGACTTTGATGTCATATTTCATGCATTTATTTGTCTATGTCTATTTCCCCAAATGTCAAGTGTTAGAAATAGCATTTGGGGTGTTAGTGATGGATGTCTATGGGTAGGAAGTAAAAGCGAGTAAATCTATAAAGCTATTGAAACAAATTGTATAGACTAAAAAAAGTATCTATACATGTATCTTCGGTTACCCCTACATCTACATCTATAGTATATATTGTATTCACTACATCTATTCAAGCTAGATATCCTTTGGTATCTAGCCCTGCAATCTCCTTTAATCCCGGCTGGTCTGTTCTACTGCAACAATACGCATAATACGAAAGCCTCTGATATGCCCCCTACCTTCAGAACAACTGTCTCCTTTAGCCTCTATTAAATCAAGTTAGAATTTTCTCTTTTAGGCACTATAACTGCTGGCATTACCTCCCTTGGACATTACATCTATTCTGATTCCCTATGATGGATTACTATTCGTATTGCAATTACCTCACTTAGTTACTAATGCCTTTGATAGTTACTATACCTATAACAATTACTCCCACATCACTAATATTCTTGTCACGTCCATACCTCCCACGGTGACTATACCCTTCCTTTAGTCACCATATACCTGGCACGATGGCCTCCCTGAGACACCATACCCACCACACAATCCCTTTTCAGGTCACCACATAAACGCCACACCAACCCAAGTGTCACGCAAGACCAAGCAAGGCAGTCGACAGCTGGCTTGCTTAGCTGACAAAGCCCAAAGGTTCATGTGTCACCAAGTATCATGCACGCTCTATGATCCAGCTGTCATGCGAATGCGGGGGGCTAGCAGCAGACGCCATGCACTAGGCCTAAATGCAAACGCTAGTCTTTACCTTGTGGAGGGACACCCAGGCCATAGGTTGTGGCAAAGTTGCCCAGTTTAACAAAGAGACCTGGAAAACACGAATGCACAGGTTATTTCGAGTTTGACTTGGCGATCCTTTTGTCGAGAACTGAGCTTAAAAAAAGGGAAGGAAACGAGTAGAAAATATATATACATACATATATACATATATATATATATATAAAATCATGTGGATTTATATGTATGCATATATGTTCATATACTGCATGTATGTGTATATATATATGTATGTATATCTTTAGGAGAAAAAACAAGTAACACATTTTTAAATCATGTTAAATCACAGGAGAATATTAATCAGATTAATAAATTATAAAATTAATGTTCAAGGAATGAAAAGAAAATTAAATCAGAATGAAAAGTATGAAGAATTATCTACATTATCTTACATCCTTATTGCAAAATGCGAAAACAGACTGAAAATAAGAGACACATATATTCGAAAATTAGAGAATAAGAAATATTAAAATCAACTGAAACACATAAATCAAATGATAACAACAAACAAATGAAGTCTAGAAAAATGAACTTAAAATTAGAAAAACAAAAAGACAAAGAAAAACATAATCATTGTTAAAGATAAAACCATTTTCAATACATAGTCAACAATAGTGTTAGAAATAGAAATAGTGTCAAAACTAGAAGAATAAATAGAAATGAAAATCATAATTACTAACAGAGATGAGATTATTACTATACACAGGGACTAACAGTGTTAAAACATACCCACTCACGCCCTTTCTATCCCACATTAACTCAAGAAATCAATCATGAACATAAACATATTATACGAATATAATCAGACATGTCCAGACACGCACACTTGCCTTTCTTATTGCTTCTAATGGTATAAGTGCGTGTGCGTGTTTGTGTGTGTGTGAGAGTTTTTTTCTGAAGTCTATTTCAAGGTGTGTGTGTGTGTGTGTGTGTGTGTGTGTGTGTGTGTGTGTGTGTGTGTTTATGTGTGTGTTTATGTGTGTGTTTATGTGTGTGTTTATGTGTGTGTTTATGTGTGTGTTTATGTGTGTTTTTATGTGTGTGTTTATGTGTGTGTTTATGTGTGTGTTTATGTGTGTGTTTATGTGTGTATGTGTGTTTATGTGTGTATGTGTATTTATGTGTGTATGTGTATTTATGTGTGTATGTGTATTTATGCGTGTATGTGTATTTATGTGTGTGTTTATGTATGCATGTTTATGTGCGCGTGATTATGTGCGCGTGATTATGTGTGCGTGTTTATGTGTGCGTGTTTATGTGTCTGTGTGTATGTATATGTGTATGTATAAGTGTATGTATATGTGTATGCATATGTGTATGTTTAGGTGCATGTATATGTGTATGTATATGCATATGTGTATGCACATATGTATGCAATATGTGTATGTGTATGTGTATGTGAATGTGAATGTGAATGTAAATGTGTGTGCGTGTATGTGTATATGTGTATGTGTGTATGTGTGTATGTGTGTCTGTATGTGTATATGTGTATGCATGTATGTGTATATGTCTATGCATGTAAGTGTATATGTCTATGCATGTAAGTGTATATGTGTATGCATCCCTGTGCATATGTGTGTGTGTATCTGTATATGTGTGTACTTGTATGTGTATA
Source organism: Penaeus japonicus (assembly GCA_017312705.2). Lineage (NCBI taxonomy): Eukaryota > Metazoa > Arthropoda > Malacostraca > Decapoda > Penaeidae > Penaeus > Penaeus japonicus. Next base: position 281,326 of record BOPN01000671.1, on the reverse strand, counting down.
TGTATATGTGTATGTGTATGTGTATATGTGTGTGTGCATGTATTTGTATGTGCATGTATGTGTGCGTGTATGTGTATGTGTGTGTGAATGTGTATATGTTTGTATGTGTATATGTGTTTGTGTATGTGTATATGTGTGTGTATGTGTATATATGTGTGTGCATGTATGTGTAGATATGTGTGTGCGTGTATGTGTATATGTGTGTGCGTGTATGTGTATATGTGTGTGCGTGTATGTGTATATGTGTGTACGTGTCTGTGTATATGTGAGTGTGCCTATGTGTATGTGTGTGCGTGTATGTGCATATGTGTATGAGTATGTGTACCTGTGCGAGTGCATGAGTATGTGCGTGTGCATGAGTATGTGCGTTTGTGTGTGCCTGTGCATGTGTGCAGATTGTTTTTGCAATCAACTAAATACCTACACATTTTACTAGTATGCTAAATAAGATAATAAGATAAAATAAAAAGTAATAAGTAATCAAATAAATATACAAATATGGAAAATAATAGAGGACTGCCTATAATTATGAGTGGGATATCTCTCACACAAAATCCAAATAAGCAACTTTGTTGATCAAAGGATATCAATGGATTATAGAGTGGAGCACACTGAGATACAAGTTAGTCATGCTACTCTTTCATATACAATCTACTAGTTGCCAATATCTTCTAGCCAATGTCTGCACTGGGAAGTGAAAAAGAATGGAGGAGTCCTTGTACTGAAGGAATGATTCAATGAAAAACAAAGACCTACTATAAAGAGTATATAACATCTATTTGTTAAATAAACATTAGCATCAAAGTTTTGTACAAATTGAGCTAACAAAACTTTATAAGCAAAAAATAACTCAAAGACAAAGCAGAGAAATCATATATACCTTCAGAATAAGTGCATTTTCTACTATCAATCAAGATTATTATTCGAGTGGAGATACACCCAAAAACAATTTCTAAAAATTAAACTATATCAGTTGTAACAGACAAACCCAACACCAATCTAGACCTGGTTTTCACTACTTGACAAAACATCAACTACAAAGGACAGGACACAAGTTAGATCTGAATATTCAGTTTTACATATCGTGACATATTATGTACATGCCCATTTTTCAACCTATGCATTTCAAAGTCTAGTGTTTCTGTGAATCCTTTGCCCCCCCCCAAAAAAAAACTATAGAAATGGCTATGAGCCAATAGATATACTGTCTAAAATACTTATAAATCTAAAAAACAACTATCTTTACATTCTATGTCCTGCCAAAAAGTTATAAACTCAGTAAGTCCAGTGTTGTGTTCAAAATGGCTTGAAGGCTAACATTTATAC
>BOPN01000671.1:270000-272500 GCA_017312705.2 Penaeus japonicus | reverse complement strand
AGGGGTTAGGGAGAGGGGGGAGGGGAGAGGGGGGGAGGAGTGTCCAATCGTTGGAAGTGTGATTTTCCGTCAGATACTCCCTGTCATCCTCCCTTTCTCTCTGTCTCTCGTGATCTCTCTCTCTCTCTCTCTCGTGATCTGCCTCTCTCTCTCTCTCTCTTTCTCTCTCTCTCTCTCTCTCTCTCTCTCTCACTCTCTATCTATCTATCTATCTCTATCTATCTGTGTGTGTGTGTGTGTGGGTGTGGGTGTACTTAAGTATACATACATATATATGTGTGTGTGTGTGTGTGTGTGTGTGTGTGTGTGCATTTGTGTGTGTATATATATATATATATATATATATATATATATATATATATATATATAGATAGATAGATAGATAAATAGATAGATAGATAGATAGATAGATAGATATAGATAGATAGATAGATAGATAGATAGATAGATAGATATAGATATATATATACATATATATATATATATATATATATATATATATATATATATGTATGTATGTATACATATATATATAAATATTTATATATATATATATATATATATATATATATATATATATATATATATATATATATATATATATATATATATATATATATATATATTTTATATTTATATATATATATATGCACACACACACACACACACACACACTCACAGAAGGGGGAGGGGTGTGTGTGTGTGTGTGTGTGTGTTTGTGTGTGTGTGTGTATATATATATATATATATATATATATATATATATATATATATATATATATATATATATATGAATATTTGTATATATAATAGAGAGAAAGAGAGAAAGAGAAACAGATAGTGTCTGAAGGTTTCTGAAAGTCTCTGCTGTTAATCATTCGTTTATCACTATCCAGATAATGTCGAAGTCTGATGGATTAGCCAAGACTGACTTTTACACCACACTCCTAATCACACCTGATATGAGTTTCTGTAAGTTTCACACCTTACTTTTTTTTCTTTTTTCTTTGTCGTTTTATCTTTTATTGTTAAAGAGAAGTCTTTACAAATCGTTCAAGCATTTAGGTTAAGTTTTAATGTTTGTGTATGTTGTTTGTTGTGTTATCTATGGAAGTTCGGAATATCTGGTGTGAGGATCATATCAATTCTATAGTGTTTTATTTGTACATAAGGCCCATGTTCCCTAAACGACAGTGATAAGCAACAAGGACTTTACAGCGTCACTGTCTGTATCGATTAAAAGAGTCTCTCACTAATAGAAAAAAGATATATATATTAAACATAAAGTGACCCAACCCTCCTTAAAAAAATATAACCCCCAGAACCTAGCACCAAAAGTCCTTCCAGATATAAACAATTCACATTAACAAAGAAAATAGACGAAAATAGACGTCAATATCCCGTAATCAGTAACCCCCCCCCTCCCCCCTGACACGCACCGACACAGGGAGCAATAGCGTCACCCTATCACATCAGTAGTTCAGTGGCACCCCCGCCCATCACTGCCTTGTGTCGCCCTCTGCGCTGACCTAAAGGGACACTCAGTTAACGGAAAAAGATATCGGGTTTTAGATACCTGTACGTGTGAGGTCACCGAGAACCATACGAGAACTGCACATGGACGTATAAAGACATTCATATTTACGAAAAGGTGTTCGGGTGTGGCGTGGTAAGGTTTTTGTTTTATATGTAGCAAAAGTTCAAAACCTAACAGGAGGCGAGTTCAGACTGAACTTAAGTGAAACGAGACTCTAAACGCATACGAAGATACTCCATCAATCAAAAGGATTGAAAGTCTATGTCTCTGTGTAGTGTAATCGTCGAACTATTAAACATATTAAAGTTTTTAATTTGAAAAGAAAAACATTTGAAGACCGATGCTCACCGCTTTCCACGGTTCCGGTGAGATTATTTCACGTGTTTTGAAAAGAGGGTGGACGGGGGGGGATGCTATTTGTGTGTATAATTATCACAAATAATAATAATAATGATAATAATGATCATGATAATTATAATAATGATAATGGTATTAGTATAATCAATGATAATAATAACAGTAGTGATAATACATCTTTTGATGTTATTATTGATAAGAATGAACAAAATTCATTGCAACAAATGCAGACGATATGAAAGAACTTCATAACTAATTATAGCAATAATTATGATAATGTTAATAATGATGATGATAATACTAGTAATGCTAATGATGCTAATAATGATGATAACAATAATTATTAAAATAATGATAACGATACTGGTAATAATGATACTTATAAAGACAGCATTATCATTATTACTATTATCATTATGATCGTAGTTATTCTTCTTAGAAGTTTCATTGTCATTATCATTATCATTTTCATTATCGCAACCATTATGATCCTCATTATAATTTTTGTTGTTATCTCTATCAATGCTATTGTTATTATTATCAATATCATTATTACCAGTATTATCCATTATTATAATTATGATAATCGTTATTATTACTATCATT
>BOPN01000671.1:255000-260000 GCA_017312705.2 Penaeus japonicus | reverse complement strand
TATATATATATATATATATATATATATATATATATACATATACATACTCATGTCCCATATGTGCATGTTTTACTATATTCTACTATATACATATACAAACTATCTTTATACACACCTACGCACACACTCATACATATGCAAGTATTTGTATGTGCGCGCGCGTGTGTGTGTGTGTTCGCACGCGCGTGTGCGTTCGTGTGTGTGTAACCGAATAAAAATTTCAATAGTACGTTTAATGTTTACTAAGCTTTTCTGTCTGACAGGAAATCTGTTTCCATTCCTTCGATATTTTCTTCTAAAAAAGTACTTCTAACAAATTAAAAAAACTGTTGAGTTCATTTACGTTCAGTCCACCTGTAACCAACCTCTGCATCTGGTCATTAGACAAAAATCGATAAACGATTTAAAGTAAAATAGGGTAATTTGCCTTGAGGATCGCATGCTGCCTGGAGTGCTCGTGTACCTGACCCTTCACCTGTCGTTTTGCTCAGTTGCCACAGAGGGAATTCTTACTCATAGTTGGACGGCGTTTTATTTTTAGAAATAGATATACTTCCCCGTTTTAGTATGTATCTGTTTGCATATCTATCATATAGAGGTTGATATCCATGTTCTAATTATCGGCGGTGAGGTGAAATAAGAATTTATCGTTAGCGGGCAACCACACCGCCCAACCACCCTCACCAAGCCGCGCTGCCAGACGTTCTCAGACGTGAATTTTCCCTGATCCCAACCTTCGTATTTATCTCACTTACTCTCTTCATATAAATCAACATCCAACCTTTTTTAACAAATGAAAGGAGATCCTAACCTATAAGAAAATAACACCAATCTATTCTCTCCCCCATTTTTCCGAAATGAATTAAAAAAAAATACATATAATCGGTCATGTTTGTACGACACGTTGGGCCGAGTCGACGCATGTGTTCTCGCGCGCTCGACTGCAGGTGAGTAAATTTTGAACAGTGTTGTGTATTGTGTTAACAGAGGTGGAAGGTGTGTTACCACGCGTCCTAGGTGATTGACAGTTCTATTCGCCATTGCTAAGGTGATGATTAGTCATATGTCATATTAACTTGTATATTCTACTGGAGTTTGGACGACCCATAACAGAGGAAATATGTGGAGAACGATATATTTTTGTCACCCGAGAACGAGGAATGTTTGGAAATAATACAGCTAGAGGTAAGTGTGTTTTTTCGAAGCTGTTTTTTGTTAGGACGTGCATAGTGCATAGCAAAGGCATGTGGTGAAATTTGGGAGACTTCGACATCACGTTAAATGGTGATCATGAAGTACAGTATGCCAAGGTTGCTATACAAAGCAGAGTGGAATAATTTTGGGACAGACAGACACAGAGGAAAGTTCTGTGGAAGGTTAACTGAAGAAGGGGAAATAAGTTACTGGTGTTTATTGAAATTAGTGGAGTTTAGATTCGCTGACACGAACACTTGATAATTCATAAATATTGCATTTCTGTCCACACAACAACCTGTTTAAATAATGTATTATATCGATGTATATAACATTCCAGAATCAAACAAACATGTACTTGCATACTTGTCCATTGCAAGTAATTGCATAATATAGTGTCACTGAAAAGGAAAACATTTTTCTTTAAATCTTGCAGCAATATCACAAGCAATGTCCATTGCTTTTGACAATGCATGAAAGCAGTTCAGTCATTGTTGCCCGAACCTCAAAAGACAATAGGACTATGTAAACTCAATTACAGTTCACAGAGCAAATGAAAAGGAACATTTCCACAGAATAAGAGATAGTTAAATGCCATCCCATGTCTTGAATACTAAGACGCTTGTTTTCCCTCCTCAAAGACCTATGTAATTTAATGTATTTAGAAACTCGGTGAAATATGTCAGTATCTGAATTTACTATGAATTGCAGTCACCGCGTATTGTATATGGCATGTAAATTCAGGTTAGGTTGTTAGGGTTAAGTCAGAGGATTAAAATTGGGATTTAACCTTAGCTGGAATAACGTACCTCAATCCTGCTAGGTATAACATAACCCAAACTAAATCAAACTTAACTAAACCTATCATAACTAAGTCTAACACAACCTAACCTAACCTTCTCGACGCTCAAGTTAACATTTTATACCTTATCTTTTATTTTAAACAAAATCACTTTTATATACAGTACATAACAAAAACAAGGCCAGGAGGCAGTTGTCCGCTGTTATTTACCAGTTGTCATGAACTCAGGTCTGGGTGTAACTCGAATAACCCTCCTGTCGGGACTGAATCGAATCCACTAATTGGCATTTGAAGTGAGTGGCGTTGAGGACACACTCGTGCATACACACACACACACACACACACACACACACACACACACACACACACACACACACACACACACACACAGAGAGAGAGGGAGAGGGAGAGAGAGAGAGAGAGAGAGAAAGAGAGGAGCGAAAGAAGAGAAAGGGAGGGAGAGAGAGAGAGAGAGAGGAGCGAAAGAAGAGAAAGAGAGGGAGAGAGAGAGAGAGAGAGGAGCGAAAGAAGAGAAAGGGAGAGAGAGAGATAATGGGAGAGATAGACAGAAAATAGGAGGCTAAGACACAGGCATGTAGGTTGAAATACGAGAGGCAGATAGACAGCACGCAACAGCCAAACAGACAGACCAAAACACAGGCAAACGGGTACAAAGCCCCACCCCCAGCCATCGCTCCTGCAATACCCGATCCTTCAATAACACCCCCTCCCCCTCCCCCCCATCTCGCCCCACCCTCAGTATCCGGTTTAAACTCTCGCTCTCTCCTGTTCCTTCGTCTCAACCTCCTTGCCTCTGTACTGCTGCCCAGAGAGAGAGAGAGAGAGAGAGAGAGAGAGAGAGAGAGAGAGAGAGAGAGAGAGAGAGAGAGAGGAAGAACAGTGGGTAGGGGGAGGGAAAAGGGAGAGGCGGTAGGAGAGAGATGGGGGAGGGAGGGAAGGGAGAAAGAGAGAGAGAGACCGGGGTGAAGGATGTAGGAGAGAAAATCACACACACACACACACACACACACACAGTCAAACCAAGCGACTATTGGTCCACTCACATGACCAGTCATTAACGTTCCTGTCGCCTGAGCTGGTCCAGAGGAGCGGCTTTTATTATCAATATTACACTTATATTTGGTCCTGGTTGACTGTCTTTAGGGAAGAAGGTGGGATGGGCAGTCCTGTTCCTTAATTACACACAGGGAAGATATAGTAGCTGTTTTGGGGCTTGTTTAGGAGATGAAAACTTTTTTTTTTATGTAAATAACACATGTTTTCTGTCTCTGTTTACAGATTATGATATAGGCCTATATACTCGGTGTTTATATGAATCTGTTTATGTATGAATTTCATTTGCTGCTATGAATATTGTCATTGTTATTATCTCCTTAATAATCGTTATTGTCATTGCCATTATTATTATCAGTACTAATGATGTTATGTTTATACCATATTATTGTGGCATTTGCATTTATCTCCCCAGGGATAGTATGAGAAGTATGAGAAGGAATATTAACGTATTAAAAAAAAAAAAAAAAAAAAAAAGATAAGTGAAGCGCACTTGAATCCGAAGGAAATAACTTCTTTCCAATATTTTCACTTTATTTGATCCCACGTTATTATCACTAACAGGTATATTTAGCCCTTTTCTTATGGAAGCGGAAATCCGTGTCTGTCGGTTATTTGGCCAGTTTCCACGCTTTTCCAACTTTAGTCAAGAAGAGAGTTTGATGGTGTTTTTTCCCAATCAGAAGAATGTCGGTGTTTTATCAATATTAGGAACTTAGATGTGATAGATTTGTCCTATTTCTTTTTTTATCTTTTCTCATCAAAGTACACCATTATATATATCTTTTTATAATCACAGTGACAAGATTAAAAGAAAGAAAAAAAAATGACAGAGATAAGACATTTAATTGATACATTTAGACATTTGAGATAACGACCGGGTTAATGAAGAAAAAAAATCCGTTAAAAGGGAGGGACCGTCACATGAAAAAAAATAAAAAATTCATGAACCAACTTTGCCCCAGAGTGAGTGTCGTGATTTCAAGCTACTTCCTTTTCTTCGGTCTCTGTGTAAAAGTTCTTTGTGTATAGCGTGTGTAAGTGACCCACCGTCAACCCGCACTCCATTATCTTTCCCTGTGTTGGCGATTATATGCAGGGTGTTTTTTCGCGTAGTCCTTAGGGGCAAAGAAAGGTAACCTGGCTACACTGTACTATAAAAAAATAAAAAAAAGCTATAAACATGACAAAGGATGGAGTGTATATATACAGTACTGTATGTATGTATATGTCAACAAAGCAGCACGCTATGTTATAAAGATTATATATATGTGGTCTTTCTTTAAGGTGTTTGTGGTATATATAAGATATTCTAAAATAGGGGGAAAGAAACAATGTAGATGCCCGTCTTTACGACCGAGGAAGTGGAAATGACGTCAGGAGGGGGAGGGGGTTAAGGGATGAAGGGTCGGTAGTCTGGGAAGGAAGGGAGTGGGGAGGGGAGTGGGGAGGGGGGGTTGTTGTTGTAGTCGGAGGGAAGCAAATCTCAATTAAAGTCATTCCAGAAGACGCATGAGGTAGCGTATAGTTGGAATTCATATTGTTTTGAAGAGGAAATTGCAGGTACGGTATGCAAGAAATGTATCCGCTTCTCACGCCAGCCAGGAAACATAAAGTATCGAACTACTGTAGGTGCGTGATGAATATTGATAAATGAAGTGTAAGGGAGAATGAATGCCCTCAGAGAGCAATATTTATAACAGACATATATCTGTATATCTATCTATCTATATATATATGTGTGTGTGTGTGTGTGTGTGTGTGTGTGTGTGTGTGTGTGTGTGTGTGTGTGTGTGTGTGTGTGTGTGTGTGTGTGGTAGTAACGTTGAAACTCTAATTATGAATTTTGTAAAAATTAGATTAGTTATAATTCCACACTTTTTTTTTTTTGATGTACCTGCTCAAATACAGAAATGGACCCTGAGAAATC
>BOPN01000671.1:232500-250000 GCA_017312705.2 Penaeus japonicus | reverse complement strand
CACTCTCCCCCTCTCCCTCTCCCTCCCCCATCTCTCTCTCTCATCTATCTCTCTCATCTATCCCTCTCTCATCTATCTCTCTCTCATCTCTTCTCTCTCTCCCTCCCTCCCTCCCTCCCTCCCTCCCTCCCTCCCTCCCCCATCTCTCTCTCATCTATCTCTCATCTCTCTCTCTCTCATCTCTCTCTCTCTCATCTCTGTCTCCTCTCTCTCTCTCTCTCTCCCTCCCTCCCTCCCTCCCTCCCTCCCTCCCTCCCTCCCCTCCCTCCCTCCCTCCCTCCCATCTATCTATCTCAGTTTCACTATGCCTGTCTATCTGTCTATCTTACTATCTCCATATTTTAAAAAAAATAAATAATCTAACGTTAATCATGGTGAGTTTTGGCTTGTTTAGTGGGATCGGATTAAATTCCCGACTGTCACTTATTTACTTGTTTATTTATAAGTATTTTGATCTCTCGTTTTAAACACTTTTTTTTCTTAGTGGCGTTACTGGTGACATTTGTGCGTTCGTGTGTGCGTGCGTATGTGAACGCCGCCGTCACGCACGCAGGGTTCTGGTATGAAGGGGTTATGGTGGGGTAGGGGGGGGAGGAGACGGTGTGTGTAAGGGGGGTTGTGAGGAAGGGAGGAGGGAGGTGGTGGGTGAGGGTGTGAAGGGAGGGGGAGGGGCCAACGGAGGTGTGGGGGTGTGAGGGGTTCATGGGGTGGGTGATGGGCAGGGAGCAGGGGGGAAGGGGGGGGTAGCGATGGAGAAGGGTTGTGAGGTGGTTGTGGGGGGGTAAAGGGGGGGGGGAGGGGGAGGGGGATGAGGATCCTTGGGTTGATGTCCCCCGTTTCATCCCGGTTGTCACACTGGACGAGGCTGACGGAGGTAGGATGACTGGGGGTGGGGATGGGGTAGGGGTAGGGATAGGGGGGTGACGATGCGACGCTAGAAGTACAATAGAGAGAAAATGAGGGACGAAGGAAATAGAATGGGTGGAAAGAGGGAGGGAAGAAAATCGAAATGGAATAAGGGAAGTAGGGAAAATAGAGATGGAAAGGAGGGAAAATAGAGATGGAAAGGAGGGGAGGGCGAAATAGAGATGGAAAGGGGGGAAGGCGAAGAAATAGAGATGAAAAGGGGGGAAGGGTAGAGCAGATGATATAGACAAAAATGAGTAGAGAAAGAAGACGTATATACAAAGAGAAAAAGGACAACTTAAAAAATAGGTAGTTTGTCAAAGACAAGCATAATCAGAAGTAGACCGACAAAGAAAGATATGTAAATGAACATAAAGACATCACTGAAGAGGGACTGAGAGACAGATATCTTGAGAGATAATAATAATCAGACAAATAATAAATACGAACTGATGAATAGATAGATTCATCAACAACAACAACAACACACACACACACACAAAGAAGATAACGGAAAATAATTATAAACACAACACACAGACACGAGGAGACAGACACGCGAGAGAGAGATAGAGAGGGAATAGGGGGGAGGTGGGCGTTGGAAGTTGATCCATTAGGCGGAGAAGGAGGGGGGGTTGGAGGGTGTGGGGGAGGGGGGGGAGATGATCCATCAGTATTAGAAGGAAATGAAAAAGCACCGCCCGGGGATAAGACTCCAAGAGGTTTGGAATACTAAACGACCAAAACATTATCCCCAAAATAATCTAAACCGTTGTGAATAATGAATTATGTCATGTTCCTACATTCAAAATGATTGTTCATTTTGAAAAGTCTTTTCTTACAGTCTTTTGTGCTATTTTGTACTATTTTTTTTAGTCTTTTATAGTATGCTGCTCGAGCTTTGTAATGTTAATTTTTGATCCTTTTAAAATTTTTATTTGTAAGTGAGTTCTAGCACAGTTTTTGGTAAATTAAGGAATGTTTCATTTTGATATTTAAAGATAACTGTATGAATAACTATCATAAAAAAATAACATGAAACTCAGAAACTAACATAATCTTAGAGATAGGACGATGTAGATTCTAGAACACATTTTACTGTTGTCATAGAAGATGTGTATGATGCATGCATGGCAGGGAAGCACGGAGGAATGCTAGCAGACAGGCAAAGAAATAACCAGGGTGCCTTTAAGGTGCATTCGTGGTAAGAAACTGAAGCGGTGTTTTAAACCTTTGTTCTTGATAAGAAGCAAGGGATACTATGCATAGCTTAACACATTTTTTTCTTCTCTCTCTTTCTCTGTTTCTCTCTGTTTCTCTCTGCCTCTCTCTGTCTCTCTTCCTCTCTCTCTCTTCCTCTCTCTCTCATTCTCTCTCTCTCTCATTCTCTCTCTCTCTCTCTCTCTCTCTCTCTCTCTCTCTCTCTCTCTCTCTCTCTCTCTCTCTCTCTCTCTCTCTCTCTCTGTTTTTGTTTGTTTTCGTGTGTGTATGTCAGGCCAGGAAAGATCAGTGGCTTTTCTGTGCTAGGTTCTGTGGCAACGATACTTCTTTAAATACGCATACGCAAATACATGCATGAGGGCATACACGTGTAGACACACACATACATTCGCACACACATATACGTACACACGCACGTGCACACGCACATATGCGAACACACGCACACGCATATATGCGAACACGCACACGCACGTATTCACATACACTCACACTCACAATCACACTCACAATCACAATCTCAATCTCAATCTCAATCTCACTCACTCACTCACTCACTCACTCACTCACTCACTCACCCACCCCCACCCGCCCACTCACCCGAATACACAACATGAACGGAAGATCAGCCCTACGATCATTCAGTCAACAGTCAGTCCCTTTCAGTCAAACAGGTGGTCAGTCAAGCTTCCGCCATTAGCAAACTTTTACAATTGCTTTTGTGGTCAGTTCTGTTTGGTTTTAATGGGCGTATCAAAGACAGGTGGAGGAGAAAGGCACTCAAATTTGCAGTTACAAGTGTGCGCGGGTGCGTGTTGGTAGGGGAGGGGAGGGGAGGGGGAAGGGGAGGGGCTGTGTGTGTGTATGTGTGTGTGTGTGTGTGTCTGTCTGTCTGTCTGTCTGTGACTGTGCTTCCGTGCAAACCTTATACACATTTCCACACGGTTAGTTATTATTATTGTTATTATAATCGTCATCACCATCATTATTTTCCTAATATTATGAATATAATGATCAAAATTATGATAATGACAACAATCATAACACCATTAAAAAAATGATAAAGATGATCATTATGATAATTACTACCATCACTTTTCACCATGACAGTACCATGACCCCATACCCTTCCTACCCCCCCTCATTCAAAAACAAAAATATCCCCACCTCGCCGCCCCCTCCTCCCCCTCCCCCCTCCCCTCAGACGCGCAAGCACACCTGACAAAGAACCAAACGTGATCGGAAACCACAGAGTCACATTTCTCTTCGAGTGTAATTAAAAACGTGAGAGAGAGAACCCGGGACTCGTCCATTCCAGCCGCCTGCCAGCCGCGTCGAACTCGCTGACACTCTCATTGCCAGCGAGTGAAAATAAGATGGAGAGAGGGAGAAGGTTTGGGGAGTGGGGATGGGAGAAGGACAAGGAATGGGAGGAGGAGGGGAAGAGTGGGAGGTATTGGAAGGAGGAGAGGAATAGGGGGAAGGAGAGAGAGAGGGTGTGGAAGAGGGAGGGAAGGTGGGGGAGGAAGAGGGAGAGGGAGAGGGAGAGGGAAAGGGAGAGGAAGGGAGAGGGAGAAGGAGCGAGAGAGGAAGAAGGAGAAAGAAAAGGAGAGGGAGAGCGAGAGCGAGAGGGAGAAGGAGAAGGAGAAGGAGAAGGAGAAGGAGAGGGAGAGGGAGAGGGAGAGGGAGAAGGAGAGCAAGAGGGAGAAGGAGAACGAGAGGGAGGGGTGGAGGGAGGGCGGCAGGGAAGGAGGGAGAGCGGGAGGGACCGAAGGATTGAATGAGGAAGTGGGGAAGGAAAAGAGAGAGAGAGAAAAAAAAGAAGAGAGGCAGGTAGAGAGACAACAAAGTCATGAGATGACCCGATAAACGACATTATTTTGTTTTTTATCTTAGTCGGGCGGGATTCTCCTCGGCGCGGGAGAGACAATGGGTTTCGAATCTCTCTCGGCTTCCTCTGTGGGATTTATTTTGGCGGGATGATGTCACTGAGGAATTAGTTTTTTTTTTGTTTTTTTTATTCCATTTCTGTGTGTGAGGTTATTGGCATGGTTATCATTTATATTTGGATTGTTTAGCTGTTCGTAAAGATAGGTTAGAGTCGCTTTTTATTTGTTTTAGTAAGTAGAATCGAGCGACTATACGTAGTGGAATCTAAACCTTTTCGGCTCGAGTAACTATTATATGACCTTTTTAACGACTATTCCAAAGGTGAAATACACGCAAATCCTTTGAATATTTCCTCTAATCTTTTATCAGTTTTTTTAACATTCTATCTTCCTTTCCATCCATACATTCTAGTTGTCAGAATATAGCGTCTCCCTTTTCTTTGTCGGTTTCAGCGACAACCTATGAGTCATAAACCTTGTCTGGCCTTGTGTCATCTTCCTATTACTTTTGATTGTTTGTTTGTTTGTTTGTTGAGAATTGAATGGTTGATTTATTGAGGATCTTGTTTATAGGAAGAAATCTTTCGTGATTATTTATGTCGGTCGGGTGATTAAAATGTAAGGTAGAATTATTCACATAGGAAGTTCCCATATTTAGTTTGGAATTGCGATGGTCATTCTGAATGTTTACACAAGTATTACTTTTTTAATGTTCAGTTTATATGGATAGGCACGTGAATAGACCGAAATACAGACAATTAGAGATATGAGTAGATAGACAGACAGATAGACGCGCAACCAGAAAGACAGACAAATCGACATACAGACCAACCTACATCCAACCTCAGAATTCATAGACCCTTCTCGAATCCTCGAACCGTCCAAGGCAAATGTCCTCTCTCTTTCGAAGGACTTTTTACGGCTTTTGACTCATTACATAAGGAGTGAAAGCGCCTGGGAAACGGTTTTATTGCGTCATTTAAGAGAATCATTACGAATCAATCACGGGCGAAGCTCATTTAACTTTTAGTATTTAAATGCGAAGATAATTTGAAACAAACAAACAAACCAAAGAGTTGAAAATTGACCTTTTTTTGCGAAAGGGATTGAAAAAATAATGTCATGCGCATTTGTGACGGTTTCGGTTGTGAGAGTGAAGATCGGTTAGGTTTGGCGGGGGGAGGTGTGTGTGTGTAGGGGGGGGGGGGATTTTGAAACGGTGTGGTTGGATGTAATTAGGGAATGTGTCATTTTTAAATTCGATTAACTTTTCCAAGATATTGTAAATGGAACTTTTGAAATGATGTCGGATTGGATGTCGTTACAGATTTTTTTTTCGTTAATGGGGGGTGGGGGGGGCTTTTAAAATTTTGAACCTGGGTATTGGGTGTCGTTTAGCCTTATTTTAGACTTGAAGAAACATATAAAAACACCACGAGAAATTACAAAGAAACGACAGCAACCCTATCCAATCTCCCCAACCAGGAGAATATTTCCCCAAAACGAAGAACCGAAATAAAATAAGATAAAATATCCCCCATTTCTTTGACATCAACTGTCAATCAATCACCATAATACCAATCCACAAATCAAATCACGAATCACGGGGGATCACCGAGGTGTCCCCAAGATCCAATCTGTGTCCGCCGATCCGCCAGGTGGCAAGCGGGGTGGGGGGTAGGGGGGGGTAGGTGTCCCATCCGGAGGCGCCTCATATTTCAAGGTTGTATACCGGCGTCACTGGTGTTATTCTACACCACCTTGGAGCAGTCACGTCGCTTCTCAGACGCTGCTCGTGCCTCACTGACTCCTGTTCTCCGAAGGGCCTTGCTGATGATGACTGCATTTGTGGGGGCTTCGTGTGGTGCGCTTCTTGTCTCAGTTGATGTATTAGATGTTTGTGTACGTGTGTGTGTGTATGTGTGTGTGTGTGTGTGTGTGTGTGTGTGTGTGTGTGTGTGTGTGTGTGTGTGTGTGTGTGTGTGTGTGTGTGTGTTATTTTCATAGAATAGTCCTCATTCTCTCTTCTTCCTTCCTTCTCCCTCCCCTCCCCTCCCTCCTCCCTACCTTACCTACCTACCTACCTACCTACCTACCTACCTACCTACCTACCTACCTACCTACCTACCTACCTACCTACCTACCTACCTACCTACCTACCTCCCTCCCTCCCTTCCTACCTCCCTCCCTTCCTACCTCCCTCCCTACCTCTTCTTCTTCCCCTTCCCATCCCCTCCCCTCCCCCCCCCCTTTCCCCTACCCTCCCCTCCCTTTCCCATTCTATCTCTTTCACATACACATAAAAATCAATGATACAATAAGCAATTCTGTTCATATCATAGCCTCTCTCTTTTATCTAGCCTACGTCATTTCTGCCTGGCCTTCTGTGCAACAATCATTGCATACAAGCGGTATGGAGATATTTGCAGTCGCCATTACAGCATCCAAATAGCAACTAAAGTGAGGGTTGTTCGGTCTTAAGAGGGCAGGGTTTTTATAACTAAAACCTTTTGGACTGTAAATGAGTTTTGTTAAAGAAGGTACAAAACAAAGATAGAAAGGCAGAGTCGTTATGTCATGAACGAAAATTACGGCGTTATTGTTTGTAAATAGGATAATTGTCAACCCCGATTGTTATTAGCCAATTAGCAGATTGGATTCCTGCTTCACATTCACTCTGTCATGAATATTTCTTGTCTCATTCCCGGCTTGCCTCTGCCTATCCCCTCTCGAAATGCGTCTGCGCTTAATTGTCAAACCTATATCGCCGCCATTAGATCGCTAGAGTTAACATGACTTGAGTTAGATCACTCTCGCTCACTCACTCACTCTCCTCCCTCCCCCACCTTTCTCTAACTCTCTCTTTCTCTCTTTCTCTCTCTTTCTTTCTTTCTTTCTCTCTCTCTCTCTCTCTCTCTCTCTCTCTCTCTCTCTCTCTCTCTCTCTCTCTCTCTCTCTCTCTCTCTCTCTCTCCCCCCCCCCCTCTCCCTCTCTCTCCCCCCCTCTCTCTCTCTCTCTCTCTCTCTCTCTCTCTCTCTCTCTCTCTCTCTCTCTCCCCCTCTCCCTCTCTCTCTCTCTCCCCCCCCCCCCCCCCCCCTCTCTCTCTCTCTCTCTCTCTCTCTCTCTCTCTCTCTCTCTCTCTCTCTCTCTCTCTCTCTCTCTCTCTCTCTCTCTCTCTCTCTCTCTCTGAATTAACCTGACTTAGGTTCGACATTGCCCTCTTGTTTAGTTCCATTCACATGATCTTTATGCCAAACAAGAATGGATGAGTCATTCTGTTTCAATTTTCTCACTTTCTGCAATTTTCTTTTAATTTCCGGCATTAGCTAAATGCAGGGCGGCATTTTCTTACGAGAATGATAGCTCTTGAAGTCCATTGTCTGGTCGAGCATTGCAGAGAAAGACTATCAAGTGATATCTGTTATTTACATTCATAATCGCTATATTGTCGCTTGTGGGAGATTTATGCTTCCTTATGAGCCAGGCGAGAGAGAGAGCCAGTTATTGTGTAATCAATACCTTTGGGGTTAGGTTGATTACGACGCGATTAATTAACATTACAGCCACTCAATTTGTAATAGCTTTGTAGTAGATTTGATTAATATCCTTTGTTTTCTTTGTTTTTTCTTTTCTTGGAGCAATGTAAGTAGGACGTGAAATTGTAGCGTATATGTGTGTGTGTGTGTGTGTTTGTGTGTGTGTGTGATTGTGTGTGTGTGTGATTGTGTGTGTGTTTCTGTGTGTGTATGTGTGTGTGTATGTGTGTATGTGTGTGTGTGTGTGTGTGTGTGTGTGTGTGTGTGTGTGTGTGTGTGTGTGTGTGTGTGTGTGTGTGTGTGTGTGTGTGTGTGTGTGTTTGTGTGTGGTCACGAGATTTTAACTTGGCAAGGGTAACTTAGAGTGAAAGGCATGCATTTCGTAGTCATGTTTGGCCACATTACTTACACGCTAAGAATACAGGATGTCCCATAATGTTGTTTCGCAATGTGCTTACGCTGTTGTCTTTCTTTCTTTGTGTTTTATTTATTTTTTATTATTTTTATACATTTTGTTGTTAGATATAGATGGATATATGGTTAATGGACTGCAATGGAAAAGATAAATGGAGGTGGAAGAACGTGGAAGAGAGAAATGGTGGCAGAGGTGGAAGAATGTGGAAGAGAGAAAAAGTGGTGATATTAGAGATACGTTAATGTGCTATTCATGCTTGATACAGGCAAGCATTGTAGTCAGAAAAGCTTAGAGATACAATTGATATACAATTTATGCTTGGCACGGTTAACAATCGGATACAGATTTCATATATTTGTATTGTTATTGTTTCATATATTTTTTATTGTTTGTTTAGTGATTTTCCTCCCGCGTGTGTACTTCTTCATGCACTATTTACCTTCCCTATGAAACGTGACCAGACCAGACCAGACTCCGAAAGTGACTCGGCAGAAAAGCCAACGGGAGCCCAGTCGAAGTGACCTGCAACGAGAGGGGGGCGTGGTCGAGACGCCCTTTTTTTCTCTCTCTCTCTCCCCGTCGGCCACGCCTTCCGCTACGCCTCCACCCCCTCCCCCCAACCCGCATGACCTCCTCCTTTCACCCTCGCGCCCACGGGTGCTTGCGGCTCGGGCTGGCTGAAGAAAGCTCGAGTGAAACGCCGGGGCGGAAGAAACAAAAAGGGAAGAGAAACTCGGAGACTCGTTTCGGTTTTTCCCTGGGGAAGGCGCGGAGGGTGGGGGGAGGGAGGGAGGGAGGGGTGGAGGGGTGGAGGTGACCTCGGGGTGCAATGGGGAGGGGGAGGAGGAGGAGGAGGTGGATGTGGAGGAGGAAGGAGGCGACCTCGGGGTGCAATGTGGGTGGGGGTAGGAGGAGGAGCAGGAGGCAGAGGTAGAGGTAGAGGTAGAGGTAGAGGTACAGGAGGAGGAGGAGAACGAGAATGAAAAGGTAGAGGTGGAGGAGGATGGAGGTGGAGGAGGTGACCTCGGAATGCCATGGGGGTAGGTGGATGAGGGTGAAGGGGTAAGTGTGGGAGGTGGGGACGAGAACTGTGGAAGGATGAGCTGGTGGGTAAAGGATAAAGAAGAAATAAGAAAATAAGTGGAACGGGAGAAAGGAAAACAAAATGGAATATACGAAGAAGAAAAAGAACTGGAGAAGAAGAAAAAGAAAAAAGAGGGGAAGGGGAAAGAGAGCAAGTGGAAGAGGAGAGGGCAAACAGTGAAAAAGAAGAAAAGGAGGTGGAAGAGGGGAAGAAAGAGAGCTGGAAGAGGTGATATAGTAAATGGAGAATTAAAAGGAAAGAAAGAAGAGAAAGAAAGTGAAAAAATAAGACAAACGCGAAGCGAAAGGGAGAAAAGTCTAAAAGAAGAAAGTAGGATAGAACAAAGCCTAGAGAATCAAGGAGGGAGGGAAAGGGGGAGAATGAGGGTGAAAGGGTGTCAAAGGATGAATGAGTGCCAAGAGGGGCGACGGTGCCGGTATCGAAGTGGTGGCATATAAATGCCAGAATACTGTATCGTCACTGTACCCATCTATCCCCTCCTCCCTTCAACCCTCCAATGACCACCCACCCCCTTCCACCCTCCACTACCCAACCACCCACACCCAATCACCCCCCCCCCCCTTTGATTCTTGGGTTGCGCTCACCGTTTAACATAGGAGGGGGAAGGGCAAAGAGGGGGCGGGATTCGGCTAAATACCGACCTCCATTTGACCTCCTTTGACTCGTGTGTATTAGGGGTCAGCGTTATTATCAGCGGGGTTATGGGCGTGTTTTCACGGAGGTCAAGGCTCAAGTTGGGTTGTGGAGGTGGAGGGAGAGAGAGAGAGGGGGGTTGGGGGGGAGAGAGGGGATAGGTGGGTAGTAGAGGTGGTTGGGGGGAGGTGAGATGGAAAGGGTGGAGTGGCGGGTGGTTGGGTAGTTGAGGGTGGATGTGTGGAAGGTTGGATGGGGAAGGAGAGAGGGAGGGGAGTAGAAAAGTGGTTGGGTGGAGGAGGAATGAGAGTGGAGAGAAGATAGAGGTAAGGTTGGTGGAGGATAGTGTAGGTGTGTCGAGGAAGGGAATGTTGAAGAGGGTGGGTGGATGGGTGGGTGGGGGGGGGAAGCGTAATGGAAGGTATGAGGAAAGAGAAGAGGGGGGGGAGTGGGTGTAGGGGGCTGGTGGGTTTAAGATGGGTGGAAGGGGGTGGATGGAGGCGAGGCGTGGACGGAGGGAGGATGGGGGTGGAGGGTGGATGAGGCTGGAGGAAATGGATGGCTCAAGGGGTTGGGTCGGGTGGAGGGGGGTAGGGGGAGGAGGTAGGGTGGGGGTTAGGGTGGTACGTGATGAGGTAATACACGGTTTGAGGACTACGTTATCATCAACACTGCGTTGATGTGTGGTATTGTTGCAAATGTTGAGGAGTGCAACGCCGTTAGGAAGGTCAACTAGATTTCAGGAAGATCAACAACCCTATATGAGGTCAACGAAACCTTAGGCGTTCATCATATCAATTGATAAATCAAGCTAAGGCTAAAGTCCCCGAAAAGCTGACTAACTTGAAAAAGGTCACCTTTATTTCGGAAACGTCTCTAATCCCAAAAGGTCATCTCAAGCTCAGGGCCGGTCAGCAACCCTAAAGAGTCAGTCATACCAGTAAGGACAGTCACCCCAAAAGGTCACACCAACTAAGTCATACCAGTAAGAACAGTAACCATAAAAGGTCACATAAACTAAGTTCAGCAACCCTACAAAAGGTCAGTCCCACCACCAACATACAAAGAAAAAAATCTAAAGTAAGG
The DNA here is from genome assembly GCA_017312705.2 of Penaeus japonicus. Lineage (NCBI taxonomy): Eukaryota > Metazoa > Arthropoda > Malacostraca > Decapoda > Penaeidae > Penaeus > Penaeus japonicus. The sequence continues at coordinate 239,209 of BOPN01000671.1, read as the reverse complement.
TCGTTTCTCATTCGAAACACGACAGAACTACACATCCTTTTTTTGACCCGCCCAAATGTGTACTCACGTCAATGGTCACGCTTTGAAGGCCTTTGTTCTGTTGACGTTCTTGCGTCTCTTGGCTGTGTCTCTAGTACAGAGCTGCATAACATGCCTTTCTTGGTATATTTCTGTTTAAAAAGGTGGATTTATTCCCTCTGTGTTCAGGAAGAAATGTATAGAATAAGATTGATTGTTATTTTCATAATCATTGTTATCATCATCGTTGATATTATTATTAATAGTAGTAGTTGGGTTGGATGTTGAAGTTTAGATATAAAAGTTAATAAAGCACATTAAGATAATGACAGTGATAAACATGGTCTCAATTACAGAAACTCAATCAGGCATAAAACCAATCACTTTTTTCTCTTTTATAACGACGGAGTTCAGGTCGTAAAGCAGCTGATTGAGTAATTCCATCAGCCTCAAAACCTCAGCATGAATTCACATCTTTGAGGAAGAAGTTTTGCCTTTTTTCGGGATACATAATCGTATTTTTTTCGTTTTTTTTAGATTCACTTTGTCTCTACCGGATCCTTTCGTCTTAAAAAAAGACTTAGTCGCTGTTAGAGAGGAAGAGTTAGTCGCCATTAGCAAAGAGGCCGTTCACTTTTTCTTCTATATTTAGTCTTTCGTCATTTCCGCGTCACGATCTAATAGTCGTGAAGAAACAAAGTCATCTTGCAGGAAAAATGTGCCTTTTGCTAATGCACTTCCTTCCCTGTCAAAGGCTGTGAAATAATCCAACAATTTCGAAGGCGAACCTTTTGTGGTGATTGTGACAGCTAATGTACCAAAAAAGCAGTGTTCTTTTTTATATCAAATTATGATATTATTTTCATTCAGTTTCTCTCTGTCTTACTTTACTTCTTTCGCTTCATTTTTTTCCACATTCACTTAACTATGAAGTTCAGTAAGTCAGTAGTGTAGCGAGTTTTATATACATGTATAAAAATGGTGTTCCTGCAACCATTTTATAACTCACCGTTATAAAATGAGTTTGGCCCACAATGCTTCCCGTCCACCATATGGAGACGTGTCATGTCAACCCAGTGACCAAAGAGCATTACGTGTGGTTCGATGCAGCCGTGTAAGATCACTCATAGGGAGAGGAAGGAAGAGGTGAGAATAATGAATTAACTCTTTAAAAAAAGAGAGAGGTACTTTAATCTTAAGGCTACTTGTCACTTATCATCTTTAATTGGAAGTTTTGGAAATGGTGAGGAATAGTAGCTTGGTCCTTGGTAACAGCTACGGTGAACGAGCGATGCTGAGGATGATGATGCTGATATGCTGTGGTCAGAAAGAATGAGATGAGTCATTGTTTTTTTTCTTTCTTTCTTTCTTTTTGGTCTTTCGTCTCGGTGTACTATTCTTTTGTTTAGTGAGGATCGGCTGGTCATCGATATGCATCTCTCTCTCTCTCTCTCTCTCTCTCTCTCTCTCTCTCTCTCTCTCTCTCTCTCTCTCTCTCTCTCTCTCTCTCTCCCTTCTTCCTCCCTTTCTACTAACAAGAGAATAACTGTACAAGAACTTAATGATTGGTGTCCGAGTGCCTGCAATAATCACACTTCGGCGTTCTGGGAATGGCATTGTCACATCGAGGAACGGCGAAACAGCTCCGGAGGAATGACGAAGATTTTACGAAGTCGAAGTCGGGATGCTGAGAACGATTTCGAACTTTTTTTATTTTCTTTTTTTTGAGGGGATGGGAGTGATTTTGTGTCGTTAGATGTAGCGATCGTGACGATGGCTGGTGTGTGTGTGTGTGTGTGTGTGTGTGTAAGAAAGAGAGAAAGAGAGAGACAGAGACAGAGACAGAGACAGAGAGAGACAGAATTAGATAAACCTCCAATCACTGAGAAAGAGAGATATAAACAGAGCAAGAGAGACGACAAAAACACACACAACCCTCCTTCTCCACCTATCCCCAACTCAACCAAACACCCAGATTCAACAAACAGTTGTTTACATACAAAGCTTTACACATTCACCGCCGAAAGGGCCACCTCTGCTCTGCTTAGCGGAAATCACTGAAAAGGCAGACGCCAATTTCCAAAAACGCTGCCATGCAATTTGGAAGTCATTATGTCATTAACGCATTATCTCTGCATGCTTTCCTCTCGTTTTCCTCTCTGTTTCCCACATGCATCTTAGTCGGTGCAACTTTTTTTTGGTTTTGGTTGGTTGGTTGCTTTTAATTTGATATTTCGATTTCTTTCTTATATTTATATGGATATTTGTGATTCAGGTTTCTCGTTATATCCTCTTGTGTTTGTTCAACGGCTTTGTGTGTCTGTCTGTTGTTGTTTTTTCGGTTCAGTCTATCTGTATCTGTATGTAATAGAGGTAGATAGGTGATTAATAGATAGATAGAGAGAGCAGATGAATATATAGATCGATAGATCGATAGATAGATATGTGGAGAGAAAGATGAATGGGCCGATAGATCGATAAATAGATATATATAGATATAAATAGATAGACCGATAGATAGATAAATAGATATGTAGAGAGACAGATAAAGAGATAGATAGATAGATAGATAAATAGACAGATATACAGACAGATAAATAAATACATCGATAGATAGCCAAATAGACAGATAGATAAAACATAGCCAGCCAACCAGACAAACAAACAAACAAACAAAGATAACTAGACAGGTAGACCATTAAACAGATCGGTCAATAAATAGATGACAAACCCGAGGCTTTGCAAATGCATCTCTTTTGATTCACCCCAGCACACTTCCATGCTACCTCCCTCCCATGCGGGCGTATCGTAAAGAGGTCCATGCCTCTGAGCTCGGAGTGCGCATGGTGCGGCCAATCGCCATGCATCGTGACTCAGCCATGAAATAACGCTGCGCTATTTTTTTTTTTTTTTTTTTTTTCTTGTTCTTCTTTTCTTGATGTGGTTTGTCTCTTCCTCTTCTCGTTTTGTGTTCTTTCTCGTTTGCGTGGGTGTTTTTGTGATTTTTTTTTCTTTTTTCATTGCGTTTGTGGTGTTTATTTTTTTGTTTTGTTTTTGTTCTTACTCTGTCTTCATTCTTTCTTTCTTTATCTCTCCTTCCCTCACCTCTTTACCCTTATCACGCTTTCTCTTTTATTCCCCACAAGGTTAACACATAAGCTTCGGGAGAGCTGTGACCGCAGTGTAATAAATTCTTCTTCTTTATCTTTTATCTATTCATCTTTATTTCTTTCTTCTTCTTCTTCCTTTTCTTTATCTCTTTCTTCATCTCTTTCTTCATCTTTTGCATCTCTTCCTTCTTCTTCTTTATATCACCATTCTTCCTTTTCTCTTTCTACTTCATTTTTGTCTTCGTTTTCTTCTTCTCCCTTTCTATCTTCTTCTCCTCTTTCTTCTTTTCTTTCTTGTCTTCTCTTTCTTCTTCTTTGCAAAATCTTGATTACGTCACCAGCGTGCTAAGGTTCCGCAGGCAAACATAAAGAGGCTGTCCAGCAATACAAGACTTAATTAGGTGTGCTTGTGCTTTTGTCTTGGGAGATGGTCGTAGTGATTGACAAAAGCTTCGTCGGTCATAATTGTAGGCGCATACGTACAAACGTACTGATATACATGCATATACAGAGATATGTTGAGGGGGAGAGAAGGGAAGGAGGAGGAAGAAGAAGAAGAAGAAGAAGAAGAAGAAGAAGAAGAAGAAGAAGAAGAAGAAGAAGAAGAAGAAGAAGAAGAAGAAGAAGAAGAAGAAGAAGAAGAGGTGGGAAAGAAGAAAAAAAAGAGAAAGAGGCATACATATAAAGAGAGATACAGGCAGACAGACAAAAACAGAGAGAGAAAAAAGCAGGAGGAAGAATAATAAAAGGATAAATCCTCAGTACTTTAATAGAAATGTTTTGGGATTCGTAATTTTAAGGAAATGCATTTATTTGAGGCTTTTCACGGTATGAGTTTGCGGTCTGAGAGAATTCAACATCAAAGGCATATTTATGGAATGAAATCAGTCCTGTTCGCTCTAGCTTAATCTTCCCTTTTTTGTTTGTGTAAAGGGAATGATGTTGATATTGATAATGGTAGTGATATTGAGAATTATGATAATGAAAATATTGATGATAATCCCAATGATGGTAATGGTAATAATAATGATAATGGTAATGGTAATTATTATGATAATAATTATAGAGATACTGATAATAAACCTGATGAGTTCAGTTATATATATTGCGATTTTTACACATGAACATACACAAAACAAATACACACAATCTGGAATAAACTGTTGCAAGTTCACATTTCCCATTGCAGAAGATGGCATAGTTATTCCCCTAAAAGAACATAACCGTCAAAATGGCAATATTCACTTATTATGAGAATACACTTGCTAGAATGATAGAGGCATGATTCTGCATTCGCAATAACAATAGTGACGTTACATTTGTATTTAAATTTGATGCGTGAGAAAATATCTGGGTGCAGTTCTACATCCACGTGATGTTGCAGATACATGGTCCAAGAGAAGATGCGAGCATGTCGGACAAACTTGTCATTTGTTTCAAGAGAGGGAGAGAGAGAGACAGACAGACAGACAAACAGAGACAGAGACAGACACACATACAAACAGGCACACACACACACCCATACACACACACACACACACACACACACACACACACACACACACACACACACACACACACACACACACACACACGCATACACACACACACACACATACACACGAGAGACTAAAGAAAGAAAAAGAGAAAGGGTCAAAGGAAACCTTGACATACTACACACCAATCGTAGTACATAATTACAATTAAAGTTATGATTATGAAGATAATAGTTCCTAATCTACAAATTATATCAGACAATTAAAGTAATTAATTTCACAAACTTTAGATTCAACGTCACAAGAATTCTTAATTTTTAAAAGTTGGATTTTTTTTTTTTTTTTAAAGTTGGATTATTTTTTTTTCTTCAAAGAATTTAAATAGTGACTTACGCTTTGCATTGTTCCGTCTGTAACTTGAGGTTAAGTCAACACACAGGATGACATTGGAAAATTATATCAAGGTTTAGATAAGAGAATGAATGCAGAGATATTTCGCAGGAGTCGTAAGCGTAAAGACGAATACATATAAAGTTGAATTAAGCTTACCTGTTTTGTTATCATTGTCTTCATCAGTATCACTATCATTATTATCATTAGTTTTATTATTATCATTTTAATTATTGCTGCAGAAGTAGTTAAATCGGCTTTTTTCCCTAAATCCCCCCAAAACAACTTAAAAACGTTACACCGTAAAAGAAATGCACGTGCACATTTTTGAAGAACGAGAAGTAAACATTAAAGTGGCACAAGAATTAAACAAAAAAAATAAAACGTAAACACATAGCATGAGGCAAAAAGAAGAAAAAAATGCACTGGATATAAACATGTTACAAAGGTAACCTTGAAAAGAAAAGAAAAAGCATTTTCCCCTTTTTGTGCATTTACTACAATTCCCTTTTTCCTCTCTTCTCTTATCTTCTGTTGCTGTTGATATTCCTCTTCATCTTGTTATTTTCTTTATCCTTTTCCTTTTCTTCTCTTTTTCTTCTGTTTTTCCTCTCCTTGTTCTTCTCCTTTTCCTTCTCCTTATTTTTCTTCTCCTCTTTTTCTCCTCCCTCTCCTTTTTCTCCTCCATCTCTTTTTTTTCTCCCCCATCTCCCTTTTCTTTTCTTTCTTTCGTTTTCTTCTTTTTCTTTCCCTTTCTTCTTCTTATCCTTTTTCTTCTTCGAATTACCGAATTAAAGTTGTGTTATAATGCATTATTATCGTGCTTTTTTTTTACATAACTCTGTGTTCAACAACCTTGGCTAAACATGTTTCTCGTTTTTGTTTTTGTTGTTTTTTGTCTTTCCCATGTAATTATTACCATTAATTGCATTACCATTAGTAATTAGTCCTTAGACTATGTGAAAGAGGTGGAGAGCGGGTATGCGTGGGGGGAAGGGGGGTTTGATATGTGTGTGTGTTTGTGTGTGTGTGTGTGTGTGTGTGTGTGTGTGTGTGTGTGTGTGTGTGTGTGTGTGTGTGTGTGTGTGTGTGTGTGTGTGTGTGTGTGTGTGTGTGTGCCCCACATCCTTTACTTCTAAATCCTGACACTCGATATTTTTCTCTTTAATCACCCCTTCCGCAATATCGAATTCCATCCCCGAATCTAGCCATATCAACATTCCCTCTTCCTCCCTCTCACTCACAATCCCCCACCATCCTCCTCTCCCTTTCTTTCTCTCGTTTTCCTTCCTATTCTCCCTCTGCTTCTCCTATTCGCTCTCTCCCTCCCTCCCTTCCTCCCTCCCTCCCTCCTTTCCTCCCTCTCCCTCTCCCTCTCCCTCCCTCTACATCCCTCTCACACACTTTCTCTTTTTCTCTCTCTCTATCTATCTATTTATTCCACCTCTCTCCTCTTTCCTCTCCCACCTCTTTCCCTTCCACCTCTCTCCTTTCTTTCCTCTTTCCCTCTCCCCTTCCCACGAATGCTATGTAATGGATGCAACTCAACACAAGCCGGGTGAAATGCCTCTCTCTCTCACACACGTACACGACTAAGGTGATATACAGTCTCGAAAACAAAGGACTTTCGCCTCTATGACAAGCGGTATGGATGGGGCGGAGTCGCTCTTTGTCCCGGGACGAGAGGAGCGGAAT
>BOPN01000671.1:217500-227500 GCA_017312705.2 Penaeus japonicus | reverse complement strand
GTGGGTGTGGATTAGGGGAGGGGGAGGTGGGAGGTCGTATGAATAGGCCTATATCCAGCTTACCTGTCAGAAGTTGACTCTATTATATCGTGCGTCACAGCAGGAGATTCCAAGCTTAGGTCTAATCTGTCTTCTCTTGTGTGTCTCCTCTTCTCTCTTATTCTTTTGTCTGGTCGGCATTATTCCCTTGCTTTGTCCTGGTTTATTGTTCGTAGTTTCTTTTGTTATCGTTTAATTTTTGTTATTATCATGCTTATCTTCTTTCTTTTCTTGGTTCTCTTCATCGTCCTTTTGTTTCGTCTTCTTCACTTTCCTCTTCTTTATTGTTTTCTACGTTATTCTTTTCATTTTTCTCTTCTTTCATCCGTTTCCCCGTTTTTACCCCTGCTCTTCCTCCTGCTCCTTATCTTCTTCATCCGTCGCCGCCTCCTCCTCCTCCTTCTCCTCCTCCTCCTCCTCCTCCTCCTCCTCCTCCTCCTCATCATCATCATCATTCAAACTTGTACTAATCATCATTATTTTTCTTCTTTTCTTCTCCTCCTCATCCTTTGTGCTGCTTTTCTTCTTGGAAGAAAGAACCAAGAAAAAGTTCATTAATGAGAGAAATTCAAGTCGAAATATTAATGCCTTAAAAAGAGAAAGGGAATTTCCCCTCCCCCCTACCCCCCAAAAAAGGGTAAACAGAATGACCATTGAAAAACCCAAACAACCAAAGAGAGAAGAAGAATGGAGAGACGAATGTCCTAAAGATAAACAAAAACTAATAGAAGCAAGAAAGGTGGGAATTTCGAAAATGAAATAGATTCAGTATGAGAGACGAGAAAATGATAGGCAAATATAAATCGAAAATTAGGGGAAAGGATTGTACGAAATTGATATACGAAAGAAAACTCAAAAAGTAAAAGAAAAAAGGGAGGGAAAATTGTCTATTTTTAAGAATGCAAAGAAAAAAAAAATATAAAAAAATGATTTCGAGTGAATGTTTCCTGAAGGTTAGATTTTCTCTTTCTTTCCTGTTGCGGATGTGTTTTTAAATTAAACTTTTATGATCTTTTGTTCAAAAAGGAAAGAATCTTTGCTATGTTTTTGATGTAGCGAAATGACGACGCCGGGAGAGAAGTCGGTTTATTTTTTTACAGACGATTCTTCTCTTTTGTTTAAATTTTTGTCTAAATTTGCTTCATCTTGTTTAATTTCGCGTCGTTTGTATTTTCACAACAGTCGTATAATCTGCAACGGAAAAGTCTCTTGTTACAAAACAGCTTCCCGACGGCGTAATGAGATGTAATTATGCTCACTTATGGAAATAAAATGAAATGATTGTTACTAAATGAAATAGGATAATACTTGCTATAAAATGTAATGAATTTATACTTGTTCAGATGTGAAATACAATAATTATTACGATATGAAATATTATCATTTTCGTTATAGAATGAAATTGAATAATATTAGTTGGTAAGTGAAATAAGATCATTATTATTTTATGATTAAATGGAGTTATATTTTTGAACGAAAAGAAATACAATGATAATAGGTTCGTTTCTCCTCTAATGTATCCCTCCGCGCGCCGATCGTCAACGAGTTCCGCGAACGGGACGGCCATTTTATCTCTCCTTAACGACGACACTAATCATAATCCTAACCGTTGGTGTTATCTGGTTAATCGGGAGAAATGATGCGCATCCGCTCGGTGTAATTCCGTGACCTTCTTCCCTCCTGTAACCTTTCTGTCGGTCGGTGCTTTGACCTCATCTTTTGATTCCCGTGATCTCCCGGCTTCTCCGAGTGCATCTTCGTTCTTGACCTGACCTTTGGCTTGTTGGGGAGAGGATAGAGGTAGGAAGGGGAGGAAGGCTCACCGGCTGCAGTGTCTGTTTCTTTTTGTCTCTGTTTGTACATTGGTGTCTTGTCTGTTTGTTTCTATCTAATTTTGTTTTCGGATTCTTTCTATCAGTTTGCCTGTATGTGTGTCTAATTTCCCCCCCTCCCCCTCCCTCCCTCCCTACCCACGCCTCCCCGCCCCCTCTCTCTTCCCTTCCCTCCTACCTCCTCCTTCTCTCCTTCCTACCTCCTCCTCCCCCTCCTTCTCTCCTTCCCTCCCCACCTCCCTCCTCCCTCCTTTCCTCCCTCCCTCCCCTCCTCCCTCCTTCCCTCTCTTCTTACCTCCCTCCTTCCCTCCCTCTCTTCTTCCCTCCCCTCCTCTCCTCCCTCCTCCCTCCTTCCTTATCGTTCCCGTCAGCCTTTAAGCGAAGTACTGTGTCATCGTAGTGCATATGTCGTGCTTGATCTCGAAGCATGCATGGACGTTGCATTTTATGGTTTCTTCTCTGTTTTAGTGTCTTTGTTGGTATCTTGAGGTCTTTGTGAATATTTTCTTTCCCTTTTCTCTGTTATTCAGTTGTTTTCTTCATGTTCTTTTTCACTGCTTCTCATATATCCTCCTACTCCTCTTTCCAAAATGTTCCTACTTTCTCCCCCTTACCCTCTTTCATTTCTTTTCGTTTTCTTCTCCTTCTCCTTCTTTCTCTCCTCCTCCTCCTCTTCCTCCTTCTTATTCTCCCCCTTCTCCTCCTCCTCCTTCTTACTCCCCCCCTTCTCCTCCTCCTTCTCCTCCCCCCTTCTCCTCCTCCTCCTCCTCCTCCTCCTCCTCCTCCTCCTCCTCCTCCTCCTCCTCCTCCTCCTCCTCCTCCTCCTCCTCCTCCTCCTCCTCCCCCCTATTCTCCCCCCATCGTCCCTCCTTCCGCTTGGACAAATAACCCTTGTAAAATCATACCCACTTCCTCTTCCTTTATTTATACGCAGGAGCTATATAAAAACCCCTTCTTCCTCCATTATCCTCTTCAGCAAATATCCTTCCTCTGATTTTTCTTAAAGGATTATTACCTCGACTCGCAAGGGATCCTGTTTTGCCCCGTCTGCTCATCCTGATTATCCACCAGGAGTCAAGCAACTGGGAGGAAAACAAAAGAGGATCAAGATGGCGGCGGGGGCGGGTGGAGTTCCTACGTAATTACGGTATTCGAGACTACTTTTTTTTTTAAAGGATCGACGACTTTGAGGAATCCGATAGCCTCCATATCTTGGTGTTTATAGACACATAGATCGTAGAGGTTTGTTTGGAAAAGGATAGCGATAATAGTAAGACAATTATTATGAGTATTCTTGTATATCTTGTATGCCTTTAAAGGGATTCGAATGCCAAGTGTCGTAGTGTTTATAGACATACCCAATCCTATAATCAGAGATGTACGTCTGAGGAGAAATTTGATAACAGTATAATGATAACCACCCCCGCTTCTCCCGTGTCCATAAAGGGGATCAAACACCCTTGCCCCTTCGATTTACAGAGATCGCAAGAAACACACAAAGAGTTTCTTACAGAGACACAAAGAATCCCCGGCGCGTGTTGTGAGGAGGACTTCGATAAGAGAGTGAGAATCACCCTCGCTTATCCGGTGCGTCCAAGGCTGCCGGGAAATGCGAGACGAGGATCCGGATGAACGGGTTTCCATGGGCGAGGAGGTACTGATTGGCTAGGAATCCTCACGGTCTCAGGGTCAGGGGCCGGCACGAGAGAGAGAGAGAGAGAGAGAGAGAGAGAGAGAGAGAGAGAGAGAGAGAGAGAGAGAGAGAGAGAGAGAGAGAGAGAGAGAGAGAGAGAGAGAGAGAGAGAGAGAGAGAGAGAGAGAGAGAGAGAGAGAGAGAGAGAGAGAGAGAGAGAGAGAGAGGGAGAGAGAAGAGAGAGAGAGAGAGAGAGAGAGAGAGAGAGAGAGAGAGAGAGAGAGAGAGAGAGAGAGAGAGAGAGAGAGAGAGAGAGAGAGAGAGAGAGAGAGAGAGAGAGAGAGAGAGAGAAGAGAGAGAGAGAGAGAGAGAGAAAAAGAAAGAGAAAGAGAAAGAGAGAGAGAGAGAGAGAGAGAGAGAGAGAGAGAGAGAGAGAGAGAGAGAAAGAGAGAGAGAGAGAGAGAGAAAGAGAGAAAGAGAAAGAGAGAAAGAGAAAGAGAGAGAAGAAGAGAAAGAAGAGAAGAAGAAGAAGAGAAAGAGAAAGAGAAAGAGAAAGAGAAAGAGAAAGAGAAAGAGAAAGAGAAAGAGAAAGAGAGAGAGAGAGAGAGAGAGAGAGAGAGAGAGACTGGGGTCGCATGGTAATGATAATAGGGACTCGGTGTACTGGACTAAGAATGTGTGGTTAGATATGCTTTTTTTTTTTAGTTTTTTTTTTTTTCGTGTGAGAGCTTTTATTCGTAAGTGGTTTTAACTTGTTTATTATATTTTTTGTATTTTTTTCCCTCGCTTGTGTGTGTGTGTGCGTGTGTGCTTTTACCTTTGTAATGATACTTCTTATAATTTTTCTTTTTTTCTCCCTTTCCTTCTTTGTTTCCTCCCCCTCCTCCTTCTCACCATTATCTTTCTCCTCCTCTTCTAACTATTCTTCCTCCTCCACCTCCTTCACCACCACCTCCTCCACCTTCCACCTCCTCCTCCACCTTCCACCCCCACCTCCTCCTCCTCCTCCACTTTCCACCTCCATCTACCTCCACCACCACCACCTTCCACCTCCTCCTCCACCTTCCACCTTCCTCCTCCACCACCACCATCTCATCCCCCTCTCTCCCCTCCCCTTTCCCCTTCCCCCTTCCCCCTTCCCCCTTCCCCCTCCCCTTCACTCCCCTTCCCCCTCCCCTCATCCCTCACCTTCCCCCTCCCCTTCCCCCCTCTTCTTCTCTTACTTAATCCTCATGTCGACCTCAGTTGCATAACAATCTTCACACTTGACGGTGGTGGTACCCTCTCGGCATGCCTTTGACTCCAGCCCTGGTATCGTAGTCCTCCCGGTGCGCAATACCTTTAAGCCTGCTACTTGGGTGACACTGAAGCATCGCGACCGAATGTGGAATTAGCGATACTTCTCGAAGCCGGGGCAACTATAGAAAGCTGCGGGATTAGTTTGTTTGTTTGTTTGTATGGTTTGTTTGTTTGTTTTGATTATTTGAGTGTTGGGTTATTTTTTTTCTGTGGGGAACGTTTGTTTATTTTTGTTTTATTGAAATGCGTCTGAAGTTGTTGAAGCTTGCTCCCGCATACTGGCCATGGTTTTGTTCTTAAGCATTCATTCCGCGTGGCTCTCTCTCTCCCTCTCCCTCTCCCTCTCCCTCTCCCTCCCTCCCCCTCCCTCCCCCCTCCCCCCCCCCCTCCCTCCCTCCCTCCCTCCCTCCCTCCCTCCCTCTCTCCCTCCCTCCCTCTCTCCCTCTCTCCCTCTCTCCCTCTCTCCCTCCCTCCCTCCCCCTTTCTCCCTCTCTCTGAGTGCATTTGTGTATGTACGTATCTGTCTGTCTGTGCACGTTGGCCCATGCGTGTAAACCGTCGCGTCGGCACGCAGAGTACGTACCCGAGACGTCGTACCGTGCCAGGAAGACGCTAGAGTACGGCCGTAAGAAGCTCGAAGGTAGCTCGGGTGTCTGCTGGTTATACGGGTTATAATGGCAGCCGCGGCATGACCCATTCTGTTAACAGGATCGAGGAGGGGAGGTGGGAGGGTAGGGGTTTTGGGTGGGGGTGGGGTTGGGGTTGTCTCTTGAGGTGGGGGAAGGGGGAGGAGGGAAGGGGGATAAATTGAATGGTTTTCCTTTTTCTCTTTTGTTTTGTTTGTTCCTCGTGTGTCTTTGTTTTGTTTGTTGTCGTTATTTTGCGCCGTATGTCGCTTATTTTTTTTCTCTCTTTTTCTCTTTCTCCCTCTATGTTTTGTCGTTTCTCTCTTTCTTTCTCTCTGCCTCTCTTTCTCTCCTTCTCCTTCCCTCATTCTCTCCTCCTTTTCCTTCCCTTATTCTCTCCTTGCCCTCTCTCTCTCTCCTTCCCTCCCTTCCTCCCTCAATCTCTCCCTCTCTCCTTCCTCCCTCCCTCCCCTTCCTCCTTCCCTCTCTCCCTCCCTCCTTCTCCCTTCCTCCCTCCCCTCTCCCTCACCCACCTTCCTCCTTCCCTCCCCCTTCCTCCCCCTTCCTCCCCCTTCCTCCTTCCCTCCCCCTCCCCCCTGCCCACCTCCGGGCTCCACGTAACAGCCACGAAAGCCTCTCCGCAGATCACCTGGGGGCGGGTTCTCATCCCCCCTCCCCCTCCCCCCGTCCTACTCCACCTCCTTCTTTCGTATGCGTTTTGAAATTTGGAGTATGAAGGTCGTCGTTTTTTGGTGTCTTTTGTGGTTGGCATTATGAGATGAGTTCGGTCTTGTGAGATTATTTTTTTGGTTATTTTTGAGATAAATAGTTAGATAGATAGATAGATAGATAGATAGATAGATAGATATATGGGTTAGATTATGCAGGCAAGTAATTTAAGTTACGTTTAGTAAGAACTAACAGCAAAAAAAACAAACAAAAAAACTATAAATTAAAATATTTAGTTTGAAAAAAAGTTAGAGAAATTAAGTTAAACATTCCAGAGAAAGACCGCATTTTGTGATTATAAGAGAAGGTTAAAATGTGGTTTTGTTTTAAGTAATACACGTGAATGCAGTGTTTCGCTCTGCCTGAGGCTGTGTACTTGCAAAATAGTATTTGTAAGTGTGCATATATGCGTGAGCTTGCATGTTGCTTCAGAAAGACAAAGATACTCTGGTACATGTATAGGGATGTGCTGTATGTGTGTGTGTATGTATATGTGTATGTGCGCGCTTTCATACACACACACACACACACACACACACACACACACACACACACACACACACACACACACACACACACACACACACACACACACACACACACACACACACACTCCCTCTCTCTCTCCCTCCCTCCCTCCCTCCCTTCCTTCCTTCCTCCCTCCCTCAACCGTAATGATTTTATAATGATTATTACATATGATGATTCGCATGAATATTCATTCTTTCTTCCATTTTGTTTTATACATAATTTTCCGTCAATCTTCTCTCCATCACCTCCTTTCTCACTACGTAAACTTTTTCTTTCTTCTTTGCCTAAAGTTAAGACAGGATGGAGACTAACATTTTCTTGCCCCTGAAATTATTCTCAGCTCAGCGACACGTGTTCAAGGAGCTGCTTATTATATGCCACTTCCAGAAAAGAAAGAAAAAAGAAAGAAAAAAAGTATATAGATGAAAGATTTCTCTGATCTATATGAAATATTTTATGCTATGTTCTTTGACGTTAGATCGTGACTACACTTTTTTTTTCAAAGAAATGAAATCGCTCTTGAAAGAAATAAAGAATAAAAATGATGAAAATTATGTCTTGGTAAAAGTTCTTGGCATGTTAAGAGAATACTAGGCGAATCTTTAGTAAAATCTTCAGGAAGTGTATATCTCATCGGCCATTCTGGAGCATGCTTGTCCACATTCTTACTTGGCGACACCCTCAAGCAGAAACAGTGCATGTTTTGTTTTTCTTTTTTTTAATTAGTGGTGAAGACTAGCTCAGATTTTGTAAGTTCTTAGTGGTACACGCTCTCTCTCTCTATCTCTCTCTCTCTTTCTTTCCCTTTTCTTCTCTCTCTGTCTTATTCTTTTTTCTTATATATTTTTTTTCTTTCTCTTATCTTTGTCGCTCTATGTTTCTTTTCTTTCTCTCTCTCTCTCTCTCTTCTCTCTCTCTCTCTCTCTCTTCTCTCTCTCTCTCTCTCTCTCTCTCTCTCTCTCTCTCTCTCTCTCTCTCTCTCTCTCTCTCTCTCTCTCTCTCTCTCTCTCTCTCTCTCTCTCTCTCTCTCTCTCTCTCTCTCTCTCTCTCTCTCTCTCTCTCTCTAACACACACTTTTATATTTCTTTATGTCTCTCGTCTCTCCCTTTCCCCCTCTTTTTTGTGTATTTGTGTAAGGGTGCTAGTGGTTGTGTGTGCGTGCGTGTGTGTGTGTGTGTTTGTGTGTGTGTGTGTGTGCATGCGTGCGTGCGTGCGTGTGTGTATTTGTGTGTGTGTGTGTGTGTGTGTGTGTGTGTGTGTGTGTGTGTGTGTGTGTGTGTGTGTGTGTGTGTGCGCGCGCGTGCATGTGCATCCTAAAGCAGGATGCACTACATTCTTCCGTCGCCGACTTTCGAATCCCGGCAACAGAAGTCAGATCAAGTTCATCCATTTGGCATGGGCTATTTTCTCTCTTTCTCTCTCCCTCCCTCCCTCTCCTCCTCCCCCCTTCCCCTCCCCCTTTCATCGCCCTGCTCTTCCATCTCCTCTTCGGCCTACTTTTGGGCGCTTGGATCTTCGTCTTCGATCGTTCACCGAGTTTTATTTATTTATTTATCTTCGATTTTTACTTCTGTGTAAATTTATTCTCCTTGCGTTATTTGCTTCTTTCTCTCCATTCTTCTCCTCCCTCATCTCCTATTTCTTCTCTTCCTCCTCTTGCTTCTCCCACTCCCCCTTTTCTCTTCTTCCTCCTCTTCCTCCTCCTCCCACTCCTCCTCCTCCTTCTCTTCCCCCTCCTCCTCCTCCTCTTCCTCCTCCTCCCCCTCCTCCTCCTCCTCCTCCTCCTCCCTCCTCTCCCTCCTCCTCCTCCTCCTCCTCCCCCCTCCTCCTCCTCCTCCTCCTCCTCCTCCTCTACCCCCTCCTCCTCCTCCTCTCACACCTCTGAGCTGCACAAAATGACTTCTGTTTCTGTGGCTCTTTATGACTCGACTCCGTGACTGTTATTCTTCACACGCCGGGATTTCCGTTTTTTTTCTTCTTCTTCTTCTTCTTCTTCTTGAGTGGGTGGGGGTGGTGATGGTTCATTTTTTGTTTTATTTTTTTTCTCTTTCTTTCAAATTTTGATTTTTTTCTTTCGTTTTCTGTTGTCATTTCAGTCCTATTTTATTTTAACTTTTTTTTTTCTTTTTTTGCTTTGTTGCTTTATTTTCTTGACTTTCTTCAATTATTTATTTTTTCTATATTTTCTTTATTCATGTTTTATGTTTTTTTTTTATTTCTATATTTTTCTTCATTTTATGTTTTATATATTTTTCTTTTTTACTTCATCTTCCTTTTATGTTCATTTTCTCTTTCTCTTCTTTTCCCTTATCTCTATGTTTCCCTTCTTTGCCTTTTCCTGTTCCTCTCCCTTTCCACTTCTTTTTCTTTTTCTCTCTTTTATCTTCCTTAGTTATCTTCCTTATGTCATCATTCGTAGTAATAGCAGAGGCTGAGGGAACCCGTGTGACAGATGCCAATGGGAACAAGGTGTCAGAGAGAAGAATGTCAATGGAATAAAAGGTGTCAGAGAGACAGACAGACAGACAGACAGACAGACAGACAGACAGACAGACAGACAGATAGATAGATAGATAGATAGATAGATAGATAGATAGACAGACAGACAGACAGACAGACAGACAGACAGACAGACAGACAGACAGAGATTGAGATTGAGGGACAGACAGACAGAGAGACAGACAGAGAGGCAGAGAGACATATTGATAGAAAGAGAATGAGAGAGAGAGAAAGAGAATGAGAGAGAGAGAAAGCCTGGCGAGAGGTCAGGAGGTCGGTCTTCCCCGGCAGGTATTTACGATAGTACATGTATCGCTTCTCGCTCACTTATTATTCATTAGTCATTATTATCGCTGTGCTTGTTATTATCATTTTCTTTATCATTGTTGTTATTCCTATTCTTATTCGTTCTTTCTTTTTCTTACTCTTATCATCATCATCCTCATCATCATTATTATTATTGTTTTTTTATTTTATTGTTTTCATGTATTGTCATTTAGAGTCTCTCTCTCTCTCTCTCTATCTCTGTCTGTCTGTCTCTCTCTCTCTCTCTCTCTCTCTCTCTCTCTCTCTGTCTGTCTGTCTGTCTGTATGTCTCTCTCTCTCTCTCTCTCTCTCTCTCTCTCTCTCTCTCTCTCTCTCTCTCTCTCTCTCTCTCTCTCTCTCTCTCTCTCTCTCTCTCTCTCATCTATCTATCTATCTATCTATTTATTTCTCCGTCTCCCTCTCCTTCCTCCCTTCCCCTTCTTTTTCCTGTCACTAACACAATTATTCCTAAATTCTTTGATTATGAAATTATTATTATTTTTTTT
>BOPN01000671.1:202500-207500 GCA_017312705.2 Penaeus japonicus | reverse complement strand
TAATGTTGATGATGATAATGTTAATGATAATGATAATAATAGTGATGATGATGATAATCGTGATAATTAAAAATAGTGGTATTAGTAATGATAATAGTTGTAATAATAATGATGATAAGAATGATGAAAATCATATCAGAGGTAAACACTCGGATATATTCATTCTACAATATATATTCAACTAAACTGTTGCAGAGATCAAGCATCCAGAACATTTACTTTTTTTTTCTTTTTTTTGTGTGTGTGTGCGTGTGTGTGCGTGTGTGTGTGTGTGTGAGTGTGTGTGTGCGTGCGTGTGTGTGTGTGTGTGTGTGTGTGTGTTAAAGGGAGCATCATTTCCCCCACTATTGGTCAGGCGCAGCAAGGAAGCCGTGTGTAACTTGCTTCTTTTATGACTTCCTTTGCTATGACCGTAGACACATACAGTTTCCTATACACGTTTACCCACATACACGTTCATTCGCTCACTGAGAGAGGGAGGGAGGGAGGGAGGGAGGGAGGGAGGGGAAGGGAGAAAAGGGGAGGGAGAGGAAAAGAGGATTGAAGGAAGGAAGGGAGAAGGAGGGAGGAAGTCGGAGGGGGAGAGAGAAAAGAGAGAGAGAAAAAATCAAAGAAATAAAGAGCGAAACACAAATAGAGAAAGGAGATAGAACGAGAGAGAGAGAGAAAAAAAAGAACTACACCGATCCTTCCCCGGATTTGCATCGAATATTTATAGAATCCTCCTGACGGTGCAGGAAAGAGAAATGATCGGTCTGGCGGCGTCGTTAGACACGGACCTCGACTTCCAAGGTATTCGACGTCGAGTTACCAGGAATCCTCGACTCTCGAGTGACTCAGCTGGGGATATACTGGGGTTCTGGTAGCGAGTCGCACTTTACTTTTTTTTTTACTCTTCTGCATTCGGCTGTTTGTCTGACTCTCTCTGTTGTGAGTCACGATGGGAAATTTTTATTAGGCCGATGATTATTATTATTATTATTTTTTTTTTTGCGTGTGTCTATATGTTTAAGAATCTGTTTTGTCATGGATGTATACTGAAGTAGGAAAATGCATTTAAATGTTTTAGGAGTTATATCGGTAATATAGTTATATCGGTGTTATATCGGTAATATAGATACATCTTATGGGTCATGACTTCAGGTTACGAGTTTGACTTCCTATCTTTCTCTCTTTTTCTCCCCTTCTCTCTCTCTTTCACTCTTACTTTCACTCTCACTCTCACTGCACACAGCAACACACAACACACCAACACACCTAAACACACTATAGAGAAAAGAGAGAAGAAAAAAAAACTCAAATCCCAAATCCTTTAATAAACATCTCAAAACAAGTCACTCATCATCTTCACGGTGCATAAACCCTCCCTCCGAAGTGACAAGGACAACTCACACTTAAAAGGGTGATGATGCTATTTAGAGTGCGGGCGAGCGTACACTAAGAAAGAGTGAAACGGAATCACCTGATTTTAGGGGGAAAATACCTCGGCTCGGTTCTAATTAATTCTGCGGCAGGTGTTGTTTGGTCCGCATTTGTAATTGTCTATTGTTACCATTCAAGGGGCGTGTGTTTGTTTTGAGTTCGAGACCAAACGGTTTATGAATTATTCGCTTGTAGAAGGGCGTTGCGAGATGTGTTGTGTAGGCCTACTTTTTTATATATGAAATTTATTAGTATATTTTGTTTCTCTCTCTGTGTATCTCTCTCTCTCTTTCTCTCTCTCTCTCTGTCTGTCTCTCTCTCTCTCTCTCTCTCTCTCTCTCTCTCTCTCTCTCTCTCTCTCTCTCTCTCTCTCTCTCTCTCTCTCTCTCTCTCTCTCTCTATCTCTGTCTCTGTAATTTCGTTGCATCATGGGTGTTGCAAAGTACAGTAGGTTAATTACTCATCCATTGCAAGCAAACCCGGAAGATAACTGGTCAGTTGTTCTAGACTAACGACTTAGTATTTGTTTTGTGTGGATGTTTTATGTTTCTCTGCTCGCCTCCCCCCCCCCTTCTCTCTCTCTCTCTCTCTCTCTCTCTCTCTCTCTCTCTCTCTCTCTCTCTCTCTCTCTCTCTCTCACTCTCTCTCTCCCTCTCCCTCTCCTTCTCCTTCTCCTTCTCCCTCTCCCCCTCCCTCTCTTCCTCCCTCCCTCTCCCTTTCCCCAACCCCTCTACCTCTTTCTCCCTCTCTCTATCTCTCTCTCCCTCCCTCTCCCTCTCCCTCTCCCTCTCCCTCTCCCTTCCTCCCTCTCCCTAATCTTTTCTCTTCTATCTACACATTACCCCTTCACGGCTCGCCTCACCCCGTGTCTTCCTTTCCTCCTCACTTCTCTCACCTCTCTCTTCCCCCTCCCCTTCCCCTTCCCCACCCCTCCCATCCCCCCACCAGCACCCCTCCTCCACTTCTATCTCTCTCTCTCTCTCTCTCTCTCCCTTCCTGCACCCACCCCCACCCCGACCCCCCCCCCCCACCCCCTCACCCCCATCCGGCGTCACTCCGGCGGCGGTGGCGGTGGCGACGGCGACCAGCCTCACCTTCACCTTCAAGCCTCGATACCGCTTCTGAATGCGCGCCGTACTACAGGAGATGCGTCATTTGCATATAAATGTTCCCCTTGTGCTTCGCTGCCTGTTGGTTCGGCGACACAATGCCCAGTCGCGCTTCCGCTCCGGTCGATAGAAGCGCTAATGCAGATTTCGTAGGTGCAAGCTTCGTAGGTGCAGGCTTCGTTCGGTTTCTCTGCTTCGCTCGCTCGCGTTCGAACGGTCGACTACGTGCGTAACTGTTTTTGTTTTGGGAGAGGAGGAGGGGGTACGTGTGTATTTTTTTTTGTTTTTGTTTTTTTTTTCGTTACGTAGTTTGGAAACAATGGGCTACGTGCGTAACTCCTAATTGCATTTTAGTCAGGTTTTCTCTTACGGAAAAGGATTAAATTTGATGTTGATTTACGATGTGGTGTTTACGCATGGGAGATGTGACATATAATATAATGTAAGGGAACGCTAAAGCGGATGACAAATTATTCAATTAATAATGTTTCCCGCCACTGTGAGATACTGATTACGGAAAAAAAGCTCATCACATTTTATTAATTTTTTTTTCCCGTCTCTTTCTGTTTCGTATGATGTAAAGACAGTAATGATGATAATAATGATAGTATTGATTAAATCAATAAACATTATAATAATGATGATGACTGTAATAACGAAGCTAATAATGGTGATCGTAATAATAAAAGTATTAATAATAATAACAATACTAATATTAATAACAACAACAACACCAATGACAATAGCAGCTATAATAATGATAGTATAATGCTAATAACTGCCAAATATAACAATGACAATATTATGAAAACAACAACAGAAGAAAAAGGATCCGAGAGACAATAAGATCCCGGTGAATAAATAATATTCTTTCACGGCCGCGTCTCTTGATAATTGACCGCCATTTTGGGGGAGTTATAAGCCGAATCGACGCCAGGCGAATACAATTAACATTTATTCATGAAAATAGGAAAATATAGTCGGGATTTGATATCTAGGGATGATGTGAATAGATTAATCGGGTTTTATATTTTTTTTCTTAAGCTTTTTTCGTTGTCTTTTTTTTTACTGATCTTTTGAAATATGATAAATTTGAATAAAAAAAATACATTAAAGTTTCCGTTAACGGGTTCAATGTCCTTTTTCAAAATATCCGAATTAGATATCCAACAATCCAAAACTAATTTATTCCCTTGTTGACGTCCTACGCCAAAAGCCACAATGTGTCCTTCTCTTTCGAATATCCTGCGGGAAAAGGGATGTCTCTGAAGGCGAGTGGATCTCGGTGGAGCGTGGAGGAGGAACCCATCCCTCCACTCCCTCCCCCCAACCCCCTCTGTTCCCACCATTAATTCCACTCTGAGGTAATATCCTATCATCTACTGGTGTTAAATCCGTCATCATCTGTCAGGCAGTCTGTCTCTCTTTTTCTTTTTCGTTCTCTTTCTCTGTCTCTCTCTCTTTCTCTCTCTTTCTCTCTCTTTCTCTCTCTCTCTCTCTCTTTCTCTCTCTCTCTCTCTCTCTCTCTCTCCCTCCCTCCCTCCCTCCCTCCGCTGTGTGTGTGTGTGTGTGCGCATTCATATGTATCCGTGTGATATATTTGTCCTCGTCCTTGTGTACCGTCTCTTAGATTTCCATGACAGCACTTGGTCTCATGAATATCAAACGCCCCATGAATATCGGCAATGAAACCCCAAGTCCGCCAATTTCCATCCTATTACACGCCCATGTCCCATGTCTCTCGTGTGTGTGTGTGTGTGTGTGTGTGTGTGTGTGTGTGTGTGGTGTGTGTGTGTGTAGGTGTGTAGGTGAATAGGGGGGGGTGGGTAGAGCAGGTGGACAGGGAGGGGTAGTGGAGTGGACGGGGGGGGGGTAGGAGATGGTCACACGCTTATGTCACATATTTTCCCATTCGGGGTCTTTGCTGTCACCTTTTAATTTTTTCCTCTTGAAGATTTACGGATGGTTGGAAGGTCGTATTTTTTATTCGTGTTTTTTTTTTACATATATATTCCTTCCTTCTCGGTATTTTTTTATGTTACAGAAAAATCACATTTATTATTTTCCTCCATATTAATTTCGGTTATATATATATATATATATATATATATATATATATATATATATATATGTATATAAAGTGTATATATGTATATATCTATATATATGAATGTATATAGGTATGTCAGTAAACTTTGAGTTCGTTCTGCATCTGCTCTTCAACATGTGTTCCGTCAGCCCCCCAAGCGGGAGGCCGAGGGTGTCCGCGCTTACTAATGAGGTTAAACAGGCCTCACGCCGCACTCAAGTTCTTAAACTCATGCCCTCCGAAGCGAGAATCGTGAGTCGGGCATAGAGGTCGAATGTTTGACCAGGAGGGATGGCGTTGTGGAGGTATTGTTGAGGCATTCAGCGTTGCCTTATTAGATCATGTAGGATTGAGGGCGTGGCTGAAGACATCCTATCCTG
>BOPN01000671.1:192500-200000 GCA_017312705.2 Penaeus japonicus | reverse complement strand
AGGAATTGTTACTAAGTTCTTATGATCGTTCACGGAGCGTGTCTTGCATATGTGCTCTATATCATTTCTATATATTGCATAATTGGTATATATGGAGAGACAGATAGATAGACAGGCATATAAATGTCTATAGATAGATAGATATATGAATATAGATTTATAGTTGGATAGATATAGATAGATATATTGATAAATATTGATAGATAGATAGATGAATATATATATAATACATACATGTGTATATAGATGGATAGATAAATGTAGATAGATAGGTAGGTATAGATGTGTATGCATATGCATGTATATTCACTAATTAATTTATTTATATGTGTCTATGTTCTTTTCTTCCTCTTTTCCTTTTCGTTAAGAAGACTTTCCTAGTTATTTTTTTCATGACCCTTTTTTTCTAGTCGACTTAGATTTGTAAATTCACCCTTGATTTCGCTTCGTAGATTCAATGTTGCGATAATCCGCTTTGTCGAAAAATTCCCTTCCTGTCCCTTCCTTCCTTTCCCACTCCTTCCCTTCCCTACCCACTCCTTCCCTTTCCTTCCCACTCCTTCCCTTCCCTTTCCTTCCCTTCCCTTCTCTACCCTTCGCTTCCTATCCTTCCCTTCCTTATCCATCCCTCTCCTCCCCACCCCACCCCACCCCACCCCACCCCACCCCACCCCACCCCTTCACCTCTTATACCCTTTCGTCTTTAGAACTCGCCACTCCCGTAAATCAACCCGTAAATGCTTAATTAATCTGCAGTGTTAATTACCTCGCTTCTCATCGCATGTACACTGAAAGACCTCTAGAACACTTCGGGTCTATATAGTGTGAGAATTTCCCAAACCAACCACACTGTAACGGGCGGTTCACACAAGTCGCTATTATTAGTACTTTTTTCCGCTTAACTAGCACACTGCGCTAACCGTAGCGTTGTGTTGATTTATTTTGCGTTATTTTGTTATTGTTTGATTAGTGGATTTATTTTTGTTTTGTCTGTTTGTTTGTTTTTTTGTTAGGATAAGTTTAATTAAAGGGTTATTGATGAGTGAAGGAATAAAGCAAGTGTGTTTTTGCTGTCATTGTTTACATAATATTAAACAATTGTGTTTATGTTGTTTTTGTTCTTTTGATAGTAAGCAGTTGTGTTTTTGTCGTCATTGTTTACATAATATTATGTTGTCTGTTGGTCAGGAAACGTAGCGTCATTTCAGCGAATTGTAGCAAAAGTCGCTATTTATTTCCCGTTATGCTAAGTAAAAATTTACAAAATTTGTCCGCTTATGTAGGACGTTCCACTTTTGCCGCCGTAATGAGTCTCTTATGTTTCGTTTTTGGTTTAAGTTTTTTTTTCTCTTTACGTTTTTTTTTTCCCTTTGAAAGATGTGGTTGGTTGCTTACCTTTAACCGCGAAGATTTAACCGACCTCTCTTTTGCCAACCTCTGCCTTCCTGTCCCCCAACTTTATCGCTTTTTTCCCCTTCTCTTCGCTTATCTCCTCTTCTTCTCTCTTTCTTTTCCTTTCCTTTCCCTTCGCTTTTCCTCTCTTCCTTTCCCTTCGCTTCCCCTCTCTTCCTTTCCCTTCGCTTTTCCTCTCTTCCTTTCCCTTCCCGTCCCTTCCCTTCGCTTCTCCTCTCTTCCTTTCCCTTCCCGTCCCTTCCCTTCGCTTCTCCTCTCTTCCTTTCCCTTCCCTTCCCTTTCCCTTCGCTTCCCGTCCCTTCCCTTCGCTTCTCCTCTCTTCCTTTCCCTTCCCGTCCCTTCCCTTCGCTTCTCCTCTCTTCCTTTCCCTTCGCTTCTCCTCTCTTCCTTTCCCTTCCCGTCTCTTCTCTTCCCTACCTTAATTAAATTTGTTGTTGTTCCCAAAGCGCCTTTTGTTGAAGACTTACCTTTGTTTTGGGATTTAGTCACGTGATCTAAGCTGGTGTTGTCATCATTTGCATGTGTTGCTTTGTTGCTCTGCAGTTCGTTCGGTCTGTATGTTTTGTTATTGCTACTGTTGCTATTTTGAATGTAATTGTAGTTGTTCTTTTTTTTATTTGTATGTTATAATTTTGATGGTGATGAGAATGATGAAATAAACTAATATTACTATTAATGATAATGGGACTAAATATAATGATGATAATAATGACAACAATAAAGATGAGGTTAACCATACAAATAATGATGATGATAATGATTGTAGTGTGATGATAGTCATGATCATCATCATCATTGTCATCATTTTATACCATCATCCCATTATTAATTAATAGCGGTATTGCCTGCATTATTATTATCATTATCATTCTATCCACCGTAATCATTCTTATCATATGAAATATTCTTGATATACTATTAATATGAACGTCACTACGTTCATCATTTTCACACCATCACCCTAGACCCCACGTCACCTTCCGCTAACGGCTAAAACAAACGTCACCGTTGCTCTGTTATTAGGGAAACACACCTCCCCTCCCCCCTACCCTCTCCCCTAACCCATTGAGTACTACTAACCCTCACCTTTGTTGCCTATGCCCCCCCCCCCTCCCTATCCCCACCTCCTTCAAGTCTTTCTCAGGTCTGTAAAAAATATAATAATGATGATAGTAAGTCGAACACATGGGAAGGTTTGGTGTGTTTTGACTTCCCCCTCCCTCCCTCCCTCCCTCCCTCCCACTCCCTCCCTCCCTCCCTCCCTCCCTCCCTCTCCCCCATCCCTCCCTCTCCCCCATCCCTCCCTCCCTCCTTCCCTCCCACTCCCACTCCTTCCCTCCTTCCCACTCCCCCATCCTGACATCCTACCCCCTCTCTACCCTCCCCCACCCCTTCTCTACCTTCCTCCCGTCCCCCTTCCTCCCTCCATCCCTCCCACTCCCTCCCTCCCTCCCTCCCTCCCTCCCTCCCTCCCTCCTTCCCTCCCTCCCTCCCTCCCTCCCTCCCTCCCTCCCTCCTCCCCCCCCCCCTCCCTTCTCCCCCCTCCCTCCCTTCCTTTCCCGACGGACGGCCGCCCATGCGTAAAATGTTACGTGGCCGCATCTTCATAAGTCGGCCAACTAGGGCAGGCGAGTCGGCGGCGAGTCGGAGGCGTGGGAGCGAAGTCGGCAGGTCGGCTCGGCGGTTAGCAGAAGGACTCACTTCTGTAGTTCACTGGGTAACGCTCAAAGCTCTTCGAGTGACCGGCTGCCGGACGTTGCTGGCTGGCCACACACGCACATGCACGCACGCCCATACATACACGGAAATGGCTCTATGTAGACGTACTGTAGGTTCACGCGCGAACACATGCACATACGTCTACCGCATGCGGCCAGGTTCATCTTGCGGTTAGGGCCTCACCCTTGTCACTGTGTTACTTGCAAGTGCACAGCCGTTGATCAGCTTGATTTCCTTGTATTTATTTTATTTATTTTATTTATTTACTATTTATTTATCTATTTAATTTATTTTATTTATTTTATTTATTTTATTTATTTACTATTTACTTATTTATTTATTTTTCTGACAGCTGTTTAGGGTGATAACTTTGTCCAATGGTTAATAATGGTACATGTAATTCTCATATTGTATTACATCACATTATATTGCATTGCATTATATGCTCTTATTATACTTAGAGCCTCAACCCATAATTAGACTTACAATAGTGATTTACTTTTTCCTATTTGGTACCAGGAAGCATTATGAAATACCAGTAACTGACGCGTTTGAGGTCGGGAGTTAATATTGTAAGCGTATATAATGTGTATAAAGGACACCATTTTAGTATATCTCCATTGTCATGCATTTCTTTATGATTAGACACATATTAAAAAAAAAAAAAAAAAATATATATATATATATATATATATATATATATATATATATATATATATATATATATATATATATATATATATATGTATATATGAGTGTGTGTGTGTGTGTGTGTATATATAAGTATATATATATATGTATATATATATATATATATATAATGTTTATGTATAACACACACAAACACACACACACACACACACACACACACACACACACACACACACACACCACACACACACACACACACACACACACACACACACACACACACACACACACATTTCCTCCTCATAATCATAATCTTGACCTTTTCCGTAATCGCCCAGTACAGTCGTCGACTTGGTATTACGATAAACCTTTGATAATGTCAGGAGATATTTTGGCGCCAATCCTAAGTAAGAAGAGTTTAAATTATTCCTTTTCTTTCTTTCTTTCTTTCTTTCTTTCTTTCTCTTTTTTATCTTCTCTTCCGTGAGTATTGTTCCCACTGTTACATTTACCTTATTCGACTATTTCTTTAATGATCACAAGCCTAATATATATAAAATATATGATATAAATATGTATTATATAATATATATATATATATATTTATATAAGAAAAAAAGAAAAAGAAAAAAAAATTATATACAAATATATATATAACCTGAAACACTTTCTCAAGGTTATTATCAGTAGACAAAACATAACCTTTACGATAACATAGATATGCAATCCTACCTAAATCCTTCCCGTAAGCACATTCGGGGATTCCAGCTGATAACAGGACACAGATCAGTAGAGGAGGATTTTGTGGAATCTGGATAGGGAGTGGGATTAGCACGATGGGATTAGGGAATAAATGTCAAGGAGTTCTTGTTTTTGTTTGTTTGTTGTTTTGACTGATAACGAAAAGGAGGATAAGGGATAAGGATGGATTTAAAAAAATCGAAAGAGAGAATTTGGGGAGAATGAACAAAAGGACAAAAAATGTATATATAAAGAAAAAAAAGGAAAATCAGAGATGAGATAAAATAACACAAATAATTCATAAAGAAAATCAATTTAGCGAATGAACATAATAAACCCAAATCCCACCACCACCACTACCACCACCACCAACAACAAAAACACCACCAGACGGAATACGAAAGGATAGACGATATATAGCACGCCATAACACACGACCGGAAGAGAACGTCATCCGAATTCCCATGCGATGAAGACTTCTTAGGAATCGGGGTGACTGGAACACTCGCGGAAAACTTCTGAGGGCGACTTCTGAGGGTGAGAAAAAGGGGGAGTGGGGGGGGGGGTTGGTGGAAGGGGGAATGGGGATGGAGGGAAGGAGGGTGTGTGTGTGTGTTTGTTTGTTTGTGTGTGTTCGTGTGTGTTTGTTTGTTTGTGTGTGTTCGTGTGTGTGTGTGTGTGTGTGTGTGTGTGTGTGTGTGTGTGTGTGTGAGAGAGAGAGAGAGAGAGANTGTATGTATATTCACTAATTAATTTATTTACGAACGTCTATGTTCTTTTCTTCCTCTTTTTCTTTTCGTCAAGAAGACTTTCCTAGTTATTTTTTTCATAACCCCTTTTTCTAGTCGACTTAGATTTGTACAATTATATCCGCTCTTCCTTAATTAAATTCACCCTTGATTTCGCTTCGTAGATTCAATGTTGCGATAATCCGCTTTGTCGAAAAAATCCCTCCCTGCCCCTTCCTTCCTTTCCCACTTCTTCCCTTTTCTACCCTTCCCTTCCCTTCCCTTCCCTTCTCTTCCCTTCCATTCTCTACCCTTCGCTTCTCTTCCTTACCCCTCCGCTCCCATCCCCTCCCCACCCCACCCCTCCCCTCCCCACCCCTTCACCTCCTACCCTTTCGTCTTTAGAACTCGCCACTCCCGTAAATCAACCCGTAAATGCTTAATTAATCTGCAGTGTTAATTACCTCGCTTCTCATCGCATGTACACTGAAAGACCTCTAGAACACTTCGGGTCTATATAGTGTGAGAATTTCCCAAACCAACCACACTGTAACGGGCGGTTCACACAAGTCGCTATTATTAGTACTTTTTTCCGCTTAACTAGCACACTGCGCTAACCGTAGCATTGTGTTGATTTATTTTGCGTTATTTTGTTATTGTTTGATTAGTGGATTTATTTTTGTTTTGTCTGGTTTTGTTTTTTCCTGGTGGTTTGATTGTTTTTTGTTTGGATAAGGCAGTTTAAAGGGATATTGATGAGTGAGTGAGTAAAGCAAGTGTGTTTTTGCTGTCATTGTTTACATAATATTAAACAATTGTGTTTATGTTGTTATTGTTCTTATAATTGTAAGCAGTTGTGTTTTTGTCGTCATTGTTTACATAATATTATGGTGTCTGTTGGTCAGGAAACGTAGCGTCATTTCAGCGAATTGTAGCAAAAGTCGCTATTTATTTCCCGTTATGCTAAGTAAAAATTTACAAAATTTGTCCGCTTATGTAGGACGTTCCACTTTTGCCGCCGTAATGAGTCTCTTATGTTTCGTTTTTGGTTTAAGTTTTTTTTTCTCTTTACGTTTTTTTTTTCCCTTGAAAGATGTGGTTGGTTGCTTACCTTTAACCGCGAAGATTTAACCGACCTCTCTTTTGCCAACCTCTGCCTTCCTGTCCCCCAACTTTATCGCTTTTTTCCCCTTCTCTTCGTTTATCTCCTCTTCTTTTCTCTTTCTTTTCCTTTCTTTTCTTTTCCTTTCGTTTCCCTTCGCTTCTCCTCTCTTCCTTTCCCTTCGCTTTTCCTCTCTTTCTTTCCCTTCCCGTCCCTTCCCTACCTTAATTAAATTTGTTGTTGTTCTCAAAGCGCTCATTTTGTTGAAGACTTACCTTTGTTTTGGGGTTTAGTCACGTGATCTAAGCTGGTGTCATCATTTGCATGTGTTGCTTTGTTGCTCTGCAATTCGTTTGGTCTGTGTGTGTTGTTGTTGCTATTTTGATTGTAATTGTAGTTGTTATTGTTTTTTTTATTTGGATGTTATAGTTTTGATGGTGATAAGAATAAACTAATATTACCATTAATGATAATGAGACTAGAAATAATATTAATAACAATGACAATAATAAAGATGAGGATAACCATACAAATAATGATGATGATAATGATTGTAGTGTGATGATAGTCATAATCATCATCATCATTGTCATCATTTTATACCATTATCCCATTATGAGTAGCGGTATTATTGCCTGCATTATTATTATTATCATTATCATTCTAACCACCGTAATCATTCTTATCACATGAAATATTCTTTGATATATTATTGATCTGAACGTGACTACGATCATCATTTTCACACCATCACCCTAGACCCCCCGTCACCTTCCGCTAACGGCTAAAACAAACGTCACCGTTGCTCTGTTATTAGGGAAACACACCTCCCATCCCCCCCTACCCCCTCCCCTAACCCATAGAGTACTACTAACCCTCACCTTTGTTGCCTATGCCCCCCCCCCTATCCCCACCTCCTTCAAGTCTTTCTCAGGTCTGTAAAAAAATATAATAATGATGATAGTAAGTCGGACACATGGGAAGGTTTGGCGTGTTTTGACTTCCCCCCTCCCTCCCTCCCTCCCCCCCTCCCTCCCTCCCTCCCTCCCTCCTTCCCTCCCTCCCACTTCCCCATCCTTACATCCTACCCCCTCTCTACCCTCCCCCACCCCTTCTCTACCTTCCTCCCGTCCCCCTTCCTCCCGT
>BOPN01000671.1:177500-190000 GCA_017312705.2 Penaeus japonicus | reverse complement strand
AGTGTGTATGACTGTGTGTGAGTGTGTGTGTGTGTGTGTGTTTGTATGTATGTGTGTGTGAGAGAGAGAAAAAAAACGAGAAGAAAACGACAAACATACAGACAAATACCCCCCAAAAAACAACACAAACAAAAATACAAACATCACTGGAAAGACAGAAGGAAAGCAACAAAAAAAAACATAGATATAGTCCAACAAACAGACAAACCCCAGACATGCACGACAGCTTTTCTTTTCAAATTTCAATCATTTGCAACGGCCATCTTGCAATTCCGGCCGACGTCACGATTCGCGTGTTAACTCGTAGACGGAAAGCTGTAGTTTCTCGTCTCGATCGGATGCCCTCGCTCGCTCGCTTTTCCATTCTTGGGTTTTCAGTTTCTCTCTTTATATCTTTGTTTTTAGATTTTTCTTCGTTTTTATTATTTAGTTATATTTTTCTTCGTTTTTTTTTATTTTGGTATATTTTTCTCTTCGTTTTTTATCTATTTTTTTTTCTTCGAGTTTTATTTACTTATATATTTCTTCGTTTTTTATTGATATTTTTCTTCGTTTTTTATTTAGTTATACTTTTTTGGTTTTTTTTCTTTAGTTATAATTTTCTTTATTTCTTTTTTACATATCGATGCGATGGATAATATGTACAGATCGAATGGAAAATATAAAGGTAGATGATAATTAGGATTGGGGAGAAAAGAGAAAAGAAGAGAAGAGAAGAGAAGAGAAGAGAAGGAAAAAAAAAGACAAAACAAAACGTGACAAACTAACACAATAAACAGACAGACAGACAAACATACACACATAACCCCTTACCTCCGCCATTTCATCTCGTGTCAGAACTAACACCTGACTTCGACGCGTCTCTCCAAACCACACAAAGAATATTCATAGAACAGGCAGAGAGCGATACGCGCGGTGGCAAACCTCACCTCGCATCACAACCTCAAAGAGATGAGGTTGTCATATCATAGAACATCTCTGGATTTCCTTTCCTTGGAGTCTCTGCTTTGGCTTTCGTGTTTTTGTTTGTCGTTGTTGTTTTTGTTGTTAATGTATTGTATGTTGTTGTTGTTGTTGTTGTTGTTAATGTATTGTATGTTGTTGTTGTTGTTGTTGTTAATGTATTGTATGTTGTTGTTGTATGCTGTCTATTAGATTTTTTTTTATTATATTCATATATTTATGAAATGCTGTGCTATATAGATTTGCGCGACTTGATTTACAACGTTCGTTTCGTTGTATGTCTATTGAAAATATGTTATATATAGATTTATTTATATTTATAGATTTTCGTGATTTTTTTTTTATGAATTACTCATATCTTTTTTTATATTTCATTTGATGTATTTCATATCACATCAATCCACCTTTTGTGTCTATTTTACGAATTCAAATAATTATATCGTTAATAATTTCCGTTATTTTACTTACACAAACCAACTTAATTAACAGTAAGAAATTCAAAGTAAATCAAATTAAAAAAATATTTTTGGTTACTTCTTCCTTCATAAAACGATACCCGATTCTCGATTTTAACTTTCACTGGCTATCTATCGTAAGACCTCAGATTTTCGTGGCGGTCGAGATGAAATTCTAACTTCCTCGCCACAGCCTCTTCGACCCTTCAACACGATGCAAGATGATTATGTTGCAGCCGACGCCTGCCTCGTGACTTATAGTTTTTTTTCTCTATCTTTTCTTTTCTTTTCTTGATGTCTTTCTTGTCTTGATGTCTTTCTTGGAATGTGTAATAGTCTTGTGATTTTTTTTTTTTTTTTTTTTTTTTTTTTTTTTTTTTTTTTTTTTTTTTTTTTTTTTTTATAAGGTGAAGACGCAAATTTGGTTGTGTTCGTATTTGTATTTGGAGGTTTGTTTGTGTTTGTTTGTATGTGATAGGATACACACGGACAGTCGGACAGGCTATACAGATCTCGTGTTACAATACACACACGCATGCAAATACACACCCGCGCAACCACAGACACACACACACGCAAACACTAACACACGCACACGCAAACACACACACACGCAAACACACACACACACACACACACAAACACACACACACACACAAACACACAAGCACACACACACACACAAGCACACACACACACACACACACACACACACACACACACACACACACACACACACACACACACACACACACACACACACACACACACACACACACACACACACACACACACACACACACACACACACACACACACACACACACACACACACACACACACACACACACACACACACACACACACACACACACACACACACACACACACACACACACACACACACACACACACACACACATATACACATACACGCACACAAAAGCCCCATACCCACATAACCCCTGTTCTCCCTCACCCTCCCCTTCCCCATACTCCCCTCCCCCATACTCCTCCTCCCCCCACATCCCCCCTCCCCCACACAGACAGACAACAGTTGGCACCTGAACCTCCGTGGGTAATCATAATTTCTCGACTTCCGGTTTGCAGGGGAGCTCACCTTCTTGACCGCTTGACCGCAATGAGGGCTTGGCCGCAAAAGTGGGTGGGAGAAGGAAGGAGGTGTAAGAGGAAGGGGAGTGGGCGAGGGAGAGGGGCCGGGCCGGAAGGGAGAGGGAAGGGGGGAGGTAGGGGGGAGGGAAGAAAAAGAAGTTTAGAGGCCGGAATGGGAACGGGAGAGGGGGAGGGAGAGGAAGGAGGAGAAGGAGGAGGAAAGGGAGTGAGAGGAAGAGGAAATAGTATTGTTAGACCGTTATGTGGTGAGTGTGATGGTTGATCTTGACTGTGATGATTGTGAATTGTGATGATTGATGGTGGTAATATTTTGAGGTCATGGTGATATTGTGGTGACCATCTTTTGTTTTAGATCATCGTGAATTTGTTATTTTGGGTGTTAACTTTTTTTTATATCAGCAATATGAAAGGAAGTAGTCACCACAGTCATCACCACTACAATCACCTCCACCGCAATTACCTCCCCCGCTACACCACCACCACCACAATCAGCACCAGCCCCAACCCCACCACCACCGCCACAATACCACCGAAAAGGATTTAACTCCTGTCACCAAAATATGCAGAGTATAACATATATCACACACAAACACTTCTCTTCATGTTATTGGGTCATAACCTCGTTCCGTTCCCGATAAGATAACAAGACATGAATGACAACAGGAGGCGGGATCTTAAGGTTGATAAGATAAGGTGATAAGAAGAAGAAGGGGGAAGGCAATAAAAGACGAAGAGATATTAACGGAAGAAGAGAAGTAGAACAACAACAAGAGAAGGGGGAAGAAGCAGATAAAAAAGGAAAATGGAGAAAAAAAAAGAAAAGGAGAAGAAAAGAGAAGAAAAAGGAAAAGGAAAAAGAAGGAAAAATAATTAAGAAGAAAAAAAAAAGTTGTCGAATTTCTTCTTTTTTTCAATTAATTATAGATTAATTTATAACCTGATAAAACAAGATTGATGGTCGAGAGTACATTTGATTAGATTATCGATTAGTTTTTTTTATTATTAATTAATAGTGCGTTGTCAAGATATCTAAAAAAAATACAAGATTGGAGGAAATTATCTCTCTCCATCCACCTATCCCCCCCCTCTCTATCTATCTACCTACCTACCTATCCATTTATCCACCTGTCCAGTCCATCCAACCACCCACCCACCCACCCACCCACCCACCCACCCACCCACCCACCCACCCACCCACCCACCCACCCACCCATCCATCCATCCATCCATCCATCCAGCTATCTTTCTACCTATCTATACTAAATGGCACCAAGATAAGACACGGGAGAGCAACGAATGATTTTATAAAACAAAATGGAAGGAAGATGGAATGATAATAACCAGGTTTTACGAAGAATTGTTGATAACAGTGATATCACAAGGAAGGGGGAGGGGAAGGAGAAGGGGGGAGGGGGAGGGGGAGGGAAAGGGAAGGGGAAGGGGTGGTAAGGTATGGGAAGGGGAAGGAGAAGGGGGGAGGGATGGGGAAGGGGAAGGAGATGGGGGGAGGGAAAGGGAAGAGGAAGGGGAAGGGGTGGTAAGGTGTGGGGGAGGCTTGAAGGGGAGGGGGAAAGGGGTAGGGGTGGAAAGGGGAAAGAAGGACTGAGATGACGTCATGTGTTTTCAAGTTTGATGAAAATCCACTCAATTATGATGTATAATATAACAATTTTATTTATTTGGATTAACTTGTTTCATCTCATTCATTTTTTTGTTTACTTTTACATTTGGTATTGTATTTTGATGTGTCAGTAAGACTCATTAATGGTCATGTTAGGGTATATATTTTATTATATTGTTGTTGAATATATGTAGAGAGTGGAGGAGAAGGAAAGCGAGAATAAAACAGAAAAAAAGGAAAAGAACGACAGGAGAATCAAGAATGAGAGGAAGAAGAATAACAACAACAGCAAGAAAAAGAATAGTAGGAGAGATGAGAGGAAGAAGAAGAAGTAATTGTAGAGGAGGAGGAGAAGGAGAAAGAGGATGCGGAGATATTGGTGAAGGAGGAGGATAAGGAAAAGAAGAGGAGGAGGGGGGAGGAGAAGGAGAAGGAGAATTTTGATAATCATAATAATGATTGTAATGATAAGAATGGAATAATAATAGTGATGATAATAATAATGATACTATTAATAATGATAATAATAATGACAAGTAGAAGAGGAAGAGGAAGAAGGAAGAACAGGAAAAACGGGATGGCATGGACAAGGACACGAAAGAAAACGAAAAAGTTGATACTACAGGTCAGCTCAGGTCAAATTTGGCGTTTGCGAAACCTGTTATTAGGTTTGTATGACCTTGTTGCAGGAATAAGATGTGCGTGATTAAGTCGTAATTATTTTCACGTAATTAGATACTAAACGTGATGTATGAGATGTATTTGTTGTTGTTAGTGAAGGAAGTTAATTTTGAAACATATTTTTTGTCGGTGTCTCATGTTTTATTATTGTTATTGCTTTTCTTGCTTTGTGTTAATTATCTTCACTGTTATTGAACATTATGGATGTTATTGTTATTGTTATTATTGTTGGTATTTTCAAAGTGCGTGTGTAGGGGGGGGGGTGAGTGTGTGTGAGTGTGGGTGAGAGACACAGACACAGAGACAGAGACAGAGACAGACACAGAGAGAAAGCAAGAGAGGCAGAGACACAGACACAGACACAGACACAGACACAGACACAGACAGAGACAGAGACAGAGACAGAGACAGAGACAGAGAGACAGACACAGAGAGAGAGAGAGAGAGACAGAGAGAGTGAGTGATGTGCATGCGTGTGCGTAAACGTACGTGAGCGAGCATGTGCGCGTTTGACCGTGCGTCGTTCTCTTTTATGTCGCCGCGCTGTGATCTCGCCGCCACATTGTGATCACCATCGCTCATGATCTAAAAAAAAATATATATATATATAACTTTTCCCGCTCGCTTTCACAACGTCCCAGCAGCTACGACGTGTCGGCATCTGTCAGTCCATGCAACATCATGCACGCGGCGGCGGAGAGAAGCTGGCCTCTCGATGATAATTATTGCCTGAGATCGGGTGCTTGAGTATGCGATTTCTAGACGTGTGTCATTCTTCGGGTGGATTGTTTTTGAGGAGAGGGAATTGATTGGGTTGATATCTCTTTTTGGGTCGGGAGTTGGGCTGAATTAAAACGAATTAGGGTAGGGAAGAAATGGAAGAAATTGAGCAATTATTGGGTAGATATAAGGGAAAAGGAGAAATAAAAGATAGACAAAAAAATAATATATATACATATATATATATATATATATATATATGTATATATATATATGTATATATATATGTATATATATATATATATATACACACTCAACGTAAAGGATGAGGAAATCTATTTTTTTTTTTATTCAAAAAACGTATGTTGTTGAAGTTAATTTCTTTCGTACAATGATTTATTCAATCACGGTAAATTTATTTTCATTATTATTTCTGTCTTTCTGGCCTTCCCTTTGCAAGCAATATTGGAATTAATGATTGCTGTTTGCTTTCGAAGGCATTTCCATTAACATGTTAGTGATTTATTCCCATTTTATTTATCTGTGTGCGATATTGCGACTATTATTTTCCCCATTTTATATCTTCCTTAAATCCAACTTCTTATTGTTCAAATTATGAATTCTTTGCTCATTGCAATATTTTTCTTTCATGAGAACGTTTAAAAATTCCTTCACACTTTATCTCAGCTTAAACTTCAGCATAAACTTCAGCTTAAACTTTACTGTCAATTTCAACTTGAATTTTATCTCCAGATTTGTTTCCTTCTCAAGATTGGTTTGCCATAATTCATCGCCTCCTTTTTATTATATTTTTTCGCTCAAATAGTTTCTGTGAATCTTCTTTTGGTCGAAAATATTGTGTGTTTTGGTCGTACGCTTACGTCTGTAAAGGGAGAGAAAGTTGTTTTGTTCTTATTATTATCGTTGTTTTTTATGTTGTTATTTAATGTCTT
This sequence comes from Penaeus japonicus, assembly GCA_017312705.2. Taxonomy (NCBI): domain Eukaryota; kingdom Metazoa; phylum Arthropoda; class Malacostraca; order Decapoda; family Penaeidae; genus Penaeus; species Penaeus japonicus. The sequence continues at coordinate 183,473 of BOPN01000671.1, read as the reverse complement.
GTGCGTGTGTTTATAATTCTTTGTTAGAATGATTGCTTTTATTATCCATCCTCCCTCCCACCTCCCCCTCCCCGCTCAACCACCTTCCTTTCAGTGACGTCATCATTAATAGTAAACAACTCATTCGATTCTGGTCAAGGAAGTATTTTCCAACAGCCTCACCTTCCTCTCCTCCCTTCTTCTCCCTTCTCTCCCTCCTCCCTTACTCCCTTAATTCACCCCTCCCTTCTTTCCCGTCTCTTCCCCCTCCTCTTCTCATCTCTCCCTTCCCCCTATTCTATCCTCTTGTTTATCTCTATTTCCCCCTCACCTCTCCCCCCTCCCCCAATACCTTTCTCTTCTCCCTTGCCCCCCTCCTCCTCCGCCACACTTCCTTTCTCCCCAACTTCATCCACCTCCTCTCTTCTCTTCTCCCCCTCCCTCCCTCCCCCCCCCCCCCCCCCCCCCCCCCCCCCCCCCTCCCTAATCCCCTCCCTCCCTTCCTCCCTCCCTCACCTCCCCCTCACCTCATCCCCTCCCCCCCTCCCTTCTTCCAGGTTACGTCATCATCGTTAATAAGCAATTTATTCGATTCTAGTCACGACTCCCACCAGGTGATGACGTCACAGGTGCAGCCGGGGAGGAAGGCCGGAATGTAATTACGGGGACTTACTGATATTTATTGTTTATTTGTTTGTTTTGGTGTTTCATTACGTGATGACGGGAGAAGCAAATTATATCAGTGTCATAAACGTAATTGAGTATTTATTTATATATTTTATTTTTTTATTTTTTGATGGCTAAAAGGTTAATGAATTGATTACGTAAGGATAACGGATACAATACAATAAAGTGGGAATCATAATAGAACGATAAAACGAAGTAGACATTACAGCGATGCAGTAATAATGATAATGCCATTCATACAGCGATACAATAAATGTTGATTGGATAGAATTAGTACCCAAAGTAATGAAGTTTATCTCGATAAGCGTGTTTGTTTAATTGTCTGATTAATCTCGACGCAGGTGTTGGCTCGTCAAGGCCGTTTGTGAGGAGGAGGAGGAGGGGGGGGGATGAGGAAGGGGGAGGGGGAGTGGGGTGGGGTGTGGGGTGGGAAGCACGAGACAAAGAAGACAGGTTGGTGGTAGGAGGAGGAGGAGGAGGGAGGAAGAGGAGGTGGGTGGAGGGAGGAAGAGGAGATGGGTGGAGGGAGGAGGGATGAAGGCGGAGGGTGAAAGAGAAGGAGGTGGAGGAGGAAGAGGAGAAGGGTCAGTAGAAGTAGAAGGAGAAAAAGGAGAAGTAGACGAAGAAGGAGGAAGAGGAGGAGGAAGAGGCGGTCTTTGAGGCAGAGGAGGAGGAGGAGTAGGAAGTAGAGGGTAAAGGAGGAAGGGAGGAAGGTGGAGGAGGTAGTGATTAGGGAACCAAGGAAATGGGGGTTAGTGGAAGACAAAGGGGAAGGAAAGGAGGAGAGAAGTTAATGAAAATAAAAAAGAAAAAGAAAAAATGTGAAAATGAAAGCCAGTACCGTGAAAAATGACAGAACAACAGACAGACAGACGCTAGATAAAAGGCAAATAAAGAGAGAGAAAAAGATAAAAGATAAAAAAAATAGAGAAAGGAAAGAGAGACCGCAGAAAGAGAAGGAAAAGAGTAAAGGCGAGGAAGCGGACATAGAAATCGGAAGAACCAGATTAAGAAGAGATTTATCTGCGAAGAATGGCAGCCGGGGAAATTCCTTTTTTTTATTGCATTGAAGGTGAAGTGTTGAAAGAGATATTAGTAGGTGGGAGGGCATGGAGGAGGGAGAGAAAGGAAGAGTGAGGAATGGGGGAAGGAGGGAAGGAGGGAGAGGGAGAGAGAGGGAGGGTGAAGGAAGGAGGGAAAGAGAGGGGGGTGGGAGGGGGAGGGATGTTGGGAAGGAGGAGGAGAGAGGAAGGGTGAGGGAAGGAGGGAAGGGGAGAGAGAGAAGGGGAGGGTGAGGGATGGGGGGAATGAGGGAAGGAGAGGAGGAGGGAGAGGTGGGGGAAGAAGAGAGAGATAGGGAGGGTGAGGGACGGGGGAAGGAGTGAGAGAGAGGGAGGAATGGGGGGAAGGAGGAGGAGAGAGGAAGGGTGAGAGATGGGGAGAAGGAGAGAGAGAGAGAGAGAGGGTAGAGGGAGGGAAAGAGAGAAGAAAGGAGGGAGAATGAGGTAGGGGAGAAAGATGGAAGAAAGAGACAAGGTGAGAAAAGGGGAGGAGGGGAGTGTAAGAAAGCGAAGACTGGAGGGGGAGAAAGTAATGATAAGAAGAAAGAGAGACAGATACTGAACCATAGCCAGAGATATATACAGACAGCCTTAGACCGAAAAAAAAGTTACTCAGGTATAGACAAGATACAGAACCCTATATCCAGACAAACAACCACAAACAAAAGACAAACATTAAACGAAAGACAATTACGAAAATCTTCAGCATATACTCCGAAAGCCCTGTAACCCCCTCCCCCCATCTCCCCTCCCCCCATCTCCCCTCCCATTCCCTCCCCCCATCTCCCCTCCCCTTCCCTCCCCCATCTCCCCTCCCATTCCCTCCCCCATCTCCCCCCCCACCCTCATAATGACAGTCCCCGTGAGAAGCCCGAGGGGGCAACCCTGTGACTGCCTCTGATTGCAACTTCCTGCAAGCATTTTTGACCGGGGGGTTCACTCGGGGCTGGGGCGTTGCTGTCATTATTGCAAGGGCGGTCATTAAATTGCAATTTGGATATTATCTGCTATAATAGGCAATTAAGATTAAGGAGTCTTCTTTTTTTGTTTTTGTTTAGGAAAGATTTTGTGTGTGTGTGTGTGTGTGTGTGTGTGTGTGTGAGTGTGTGTCCATTTAACATACTGATTAAGAGACAGATAAACAGACAGGTTGTTTGACAGACAAAGAGAGGGAGAAAAGAAAAGGTAAGGAAACAGAGAGGGAGAAAGGAAAAGGTAAGACAAATGATTCTCTAACAAGACTATGGAACGTAACTCCTCCCCCCCTCTCTTTCTTCCTCCTCCTCCTCTTTATCTTCTTCCTTCCCCTCCTCCAACTCCATTTTTTCCTCCGATTCTTCCTCCTCCTCTTCCTTCTCATCCTCCTCTTCCTCCTCCTCTTCCTTCTCCTCCTCCTCTTCTTCCTCTTCCTCCTCCCCCTCCTCCTCCTCCCCCTTCCCTCCCCTCCCCCCTCCTCCTCCCCCCACCTCCTCCTCCTCTCCCTCCCCACCTCCTCCTCCTCTTCCTCCCCCTCCCCTCCTTTTCCTCCTCCTCCTCTCCCTCCCTCTCCTCCCCCCACCCCACCCCCTCTCCCCCTTTCTGCCAATACAAGGTTTCATTTTCCATTACAATCGCATAAAGTCCTCCAGGAAGTGTTGCCAGGTCGGCGAGGAACGACCGGAACTCTCGTGTTTAACAAGGCGAGTTGGTGTGTGTGATAAGGTGGAGGTAAGTGGGGGGGTAAAGGGGGAAGGGGGTAAGGGGGAGGAGTGGAGTAAAGGGGGGAAGAGGGGGAAGGGGGTAAGGGGGAGGAGGTGGGGTAGGGGGTGGAGTAAAGGGGGGAAGAGGGGGAAAGGGAAGGGGAGAGGGAAGGAGGATGAGGGAGAGGAAGAGTAGGGAGAGAGGGAGAGGGTTGGGGGAAAGGGGAGGCATAGAGAGAGAGAGAGAGAGAGAGAGAGAGGGAGAGAGAGAGAGAGCAGAAAGAAAGAAAGAAAGAAAAAACTATTAAACAAGAAAAAAAGAAAAGAAAAGAGGAGAGGGGAATGCAAAAGGGGAGGAGGAGGTGAAAAGGAGGAAGAGGAAGGAGTAGGGGAGGGGAGGGGGGCTTAGGGATGTAAACCACGATACAATACGAGTGTTCAACAACGCTTTCAATATTGTTCTCCCGATGTTCACAAGGTGTTAATGTTGGAACGGTGGAAAATTCTGACGTTCAAAAGCATGATTAAAGTTGCATTGCACTCTATTTCCAGGCCGCAACAAGGAATAAATATGGCGTAGTTGTCGCTGGAGTTTGAGTGGGGGGAGGGGGGAGGGGGTGGGAGGTATGTGTGTGTCCGTGTGCGTGTTTTAGAAGGGGTAGGGGGAAGGGGAGGGGGAGGTTATTTCGCAGGTGTAGCGTGAACAGCCGGAAGGTATGCAGTGTGTCCAGGGGTGTGTGTGTGCGACTGTGCGTGTGTGTGTGTGTGTGTGTGTGTGTGTGTGTGTGTGTGTGTGTGTGTGTGTGTGTGTGTGTGTGTGTGTGTACGCGCTATCTGTATGTGTCACGATAGCTCTCACCTCGCGAGATAACACTAGGATTAGAGTAGAGGCAGGGGTTATGGTGGGGTGTGGAGGGGATGAGTGCTGGAGGGGGTATGGTGGGGGTGAAGAGAAGATTGAGTGTTGGAGAAATGGAGGGGGGCTCACCTACACTCTCTGGAATGGCTTCGGAACTGGACACTTTGTCGCTCTGTCGCTCTGTCGCTCTCTCTCTCTCTCTCTCTCTCTCTCTCTCTCTCTCTCTCTCTCTCTCTCTCTCTCTCTCTCTCTCTCTCTCTCTCTCTCTCTCTCTGCCGGATCTTTTCTCTCGCTGTCTCTTTCTCTTTCTCTCTTTCCTGCTCCTCCTTGGCATATACTCTTGCTCTCTCTCCTTTCTCTCGATTTCTTTTTTTTCTTCTCACTCTCTCTTATTTTTTTTATCACTTTATTACTTTTTTTATTTATTTTTTATTACTCATCTCTCTCTCTTTCTGTATAGCATATTGTTTATTTTGCATGCACACATACACATACTCATACACGCACACGCACACGCACACACACACACACTCACACATATTGAATATAGACATATCGACACTTGTGAAGTATGTCTGTATGTATATAAATATAGATGTGCATTGTCCATAATGTAGATAATAACTCGTATGACTATAAATAAATGTCGGGAAATTGGTAATTACAACCATGAAAAATCACAACAGTAATAACAGCAGTGATTATGATAATTCTTTTAAAGACAGCCGTAATCTCCGCGGCGGAACATGCATAACAAATTGCATGGCAAAATTTGTAATGAATTGCATGACGTGGAACAGGAAACTTTGATTTTGATCGCTGAGAACTTGCCGGAGGCTATGTTTGAAATGAAGGAAATAATCCCTGTCTGGCAACTCAAACTTGTTTGACTGCTTGTGTTATTTTTATTTTCATATTTCTTTTCGATATTATTGTGATTTTTTTCCTTTCGTGGTGTACTTCCATGAAGGGAAGGCTGTAACTTTCGATAAAGTGAATGCAAGAGGAATGTCGGGTATTGTTGCACTTTGCAGCGTGCACTTTCCGTTCACTGCACGCGAGGAAAAGTTCTTGTGCATGCAACGTTCAATGAAGAGATTTTATGTTATTTTTTTATCTTAAATTATTATTATTTTTATGGCGTTATACTTGTCGAATTGTATCGTCCGTTACTTATGTTAGTATTTGAAATTACGATCATCAGAAATAAATTATCTGTTATTTGTCCAACAAAAAAAAAAAAAAAAAAAAAAAAGTTGAACTAAGCGCATATCCTCGTCTAAATATCATCCAAGTGTACCGTTCGATTTCGAAATAGGTTTTTCGTTTAACCATTATATTGCGTAACGTTATGGATATTGATGATGATAATGAAAATAATGATAATAAAGATAATAATGATAATAACAAAAAATGATAATGATAACAAAAAATGCTAATAATAATGATTATGAAAATGATAATGATCATGATGATAATGAAAAGGACAATGATATTAATATTGATAATAATAACATGATGATAAAATAATGATAATACTGTTGATATTAATGATCATGATGATAATGATAGTTATGATAACAGTAATAATGATGATAATAACAACAAATGAATGATTAGATGATGAATAGACATTCAACGTTGCTCATTCAATCATTCTTTTTCTTTATTTGTCTGTTTATTTATGAAACATATTCTTCCCTTTATC
>BOPN01000671.1:167500-172500 GCA_017312705.2 Penaeus japonicus | reverse complement strand
GAAGGACCACGAAAACCATAATAGTGTAGTTTGTCTATGAGAATTTGGTGATTTACAGTATCGAAGTGTTTAGATAAATCTAGAAATACACTAATCATGAATTCATTGTCATCAAAGGCTCTAAGAACATCATTTGTAAAGCACTGCAATGCTGATTCTGATGATCGTTGGCTCTAAAGCAAACTGGACATTTGATAATATATTGTGGTAGTTACAGAATTCAATCATTCTATTATACATCATGGTTTCGAAAAGTTTGCCAAAGGCTGAGAGAACGGATACAGGACGATAACATTTTGGTTCATCAAGTGATCCACCTTTATGTATGGGAACAACTCTTGCTATTTTTAAACATAGTGGAAACATACCTGTCTGCAGAGGCTGATTACAAAAATATGTAAGTGCTGAATTATATGAGGCAGAGATTTTTATAATAGACATTGGAATGTCATATTTTCCAGCAGAGCTGTCTCAGACTCTCTTACAATGCGCATTTCAGATTCTGTATGATCTAGGGGAAAATATTTGTAGGGGTTGTTAGATAATTTACATGACTGGCTACCGACGTTTCTAGTTTGCTCGCTAGAGCTTCTCCTGTTAGCAATACTAGAATTTAATACATCAGGACTTAATGCCTGTAAAGGAGTCTGCGATTTTCTATTAAGAACTGTGTTTATGATGTCCCATGTTTTCTTATTATTACCTATGGAATCTGTTAATTTATTTTTGTAATATGTGGCTTTCGCATTACCTATCATATTTCTAACCTGATTCCTTATTGATCGTGGCCCTCCCCTTGATGTCTGGTTTCTTTGAAATTTTCTCTGCAACTTATTCTTCTCCTTGATTAGCTGCTTTATTTCGTGGGTAATATATGGTTTATTTAAGTGCTGTGTCTTAATCTTTTTATGTTTTATGGGAAAATATTGGCTAAAAATGGTGTAAAATCTATTATGGAACTGGGAGAAGCCTTCGTCAACTTCAGTTGAGGTAAGGTAGTTAAGCCAATCGACGTTTTCAACATGTGACAAAAAGTTCTCTAAATTTGCAGCACTGAAATCTCTGAATTTTATGACTGTAGTGTTAGGTGTTTTGGGAGAATCTCTGGATTGAAAACAAGAAAAGACTGGGAAGTGATCAGATACTGAAGAATAAACAATGCCATTCGTCACATTGTGCCTGATATCATTTGTCCATATTTGGTCTAAAAGCGTGGCTGTGTTTGTGGTTACTCTTGTAGGATATGTTATGGTGCAGTAATGGAAATTGGCTGTGAAAGAGTGATATGAGGTCTAGCATCTTTGGAATGTGCATGTTTCAAAAGATCTATATTAAAGTCACCAATCAGGTACGAAGTCGACTTCTCTCGTTGGATGATGTTTAGTACCTCAGATAAACTGTTCAGAAAATCACATGGGCTACTATGTGGTGGTCGTGCTCTATGCATCCAACTAATACCTTGTTTGCTTGCATCTTAACTTCTACGAAAATGGTTGTATATGTGGTAGAGTCATTGTGATATCAGGCCTGTATTTTGACGAGTATTTTGTTGAGACATAAATACAGACACCACCTCTATTTCGTGAAATATGGTTAGAATAATTTACATAATTGTTAAGATTATAAAAGCTTAAGAATACTATCAATCTAATTTGTTTCACAAAAACCTAAAATAGCCAAAATTGCACTCGAAAAAAGCTTTGCATATGTTTGAAACTCTTCGAGTTTAGGTGGCAAGCTATTGATATTGAAACACATAATTTTAAGGGATTTTTCAGGGACGTCAGCTAGAAAATGGTCTAAGGCATCAGGCAAGTGATATTTGCTAGGCGGAATATCCAAGTTGCTTTTCAGAAAGTGATTTGGATCATTGTGTCTCTCGTGGCTATCAGAGTTATCTGTACACTGAGTAAAATGTTTCTCTAATAAATTGTCTAAACATAAGCAAGAGTTCTTATCTTCAGAAAAAATACATTGTACAAACTCTTCATGCTCTAAAGCGCTAAATGGAAAGTTATACATTGAGAATGCAGAAAAGTATGTGCTACAACGTGTGATACTAAGATTATGGTTTAAAAACCTTTTTTAATGGCTGCCGGTGTTTTCTTATGAGCCTGTCGCGTTTCCCTCATGACCTGATGTCTTACGACTTGATGGGGGTTGCTGGAGCCGGGCTTGGGATTCTTCCCCTGCTTTGGCCGAACACCAGTACTAGGTGCTCCGGCAGAAGTAGCAGTGCCAGGGGAACCGATACTCGTGCTTTCCAACGTAATTACCTGTACCAGAGACCAACACTAAGGGCTCCAGTAAAGTACCTGCAGCAGGGGGTAGGGGCATCATTTGTAGCTGCAGCACTGGGAATTAGCTGGGGTACCAGTAGTAGCAGCACCAGGGAACCAGCAACACTTAGCATCAAGGGCACCGGCATTAGTACCAGCATCAGGAGCACCGGCAGGGATACCAGCAGTAGTAGCAGCTCCAGAGGAACCAACAGTAGCGCCAACAGTAACATCAGCACCAGAGGCGGTAGCGGTAGCTGCAGTACAAGAAGCGCCAGCCGAAGCACACTAGTACAGAGGCGCCAGCCGAAGCACCAGTGCCAGGGGCAGTAGTAGAAGCACCAGAGACGCCAGCAGAAGCACTAGCATCAGGGGCATTAGCAGTAGTAGCAGTACCAGGGCGCCAGCGACCGGCAGCACTCGTAGTAATAGTAGTACAAGCTGGAACAGTAGCATTGGCATCAGCACCAAGAGCACGAGCAGCAGTAACGGCACCGTTGTCAGCAAAAGCAGCAGCATCATCACGAGCACCAGTAGGAATATTCTGGGCGCCGACAGGGTGGTGGTGTGGCCGCCCTAAATCTGGCCAGCGAGGACACCGAGGGGGCGGGCGCGGCAGGTCGTGTTGGAGCCACGGGTTGTAGGGTCCGATGGGCGCGTCCGTGGTGATGTGTGGAGGGCCGATCCTTTATTACAAGTTTAGTGTAATTAAAATAAGCAATCTGGCCTCTCTCCCTTGCTCACCGTAGTCGTGAGCAGTTGTTGATCGGATATCTATTATGCAGGCATAGGTCTCATTTACGTATGCTTTGTTCCCCGCAGCTTGCGTTTGTTTTGAAAAACATTTTCTCTGTCTTGGTAGCATGAGAATTTCGCCACTATGTCTCGAGGCTTGTTTTGCTGGGCTTTGCTTTCTCCCACTCGGTGAACCCTCTCCATTTCTGGGGTTATTCCGATTGCTCTCTCACTATTTTCTTTATCTTGAAATGTGCTTGTTCCCAGTTCTCATTCCGATCTTCGGGAATACCACTAAATCTTAGGTTGTTTCTCCTACTTTGGTCGTCCGATATCGTAGGCGATCGTTCGTTTTTTTAATTCCCGCATAGTATTATGGTCTGAGGTTGAACGTGTTAGTTCGGTACGGAATTACTTGTTTTCTTCTTACCCCATTTTGCTGAGATGTACTTTCATGTCTCATGATCTCCCCGTCTGAGAATTTTTGAGCGTAATTAAATCTTGGATGAGCGAAACGGTAACCATTATCTAATTCCTTAGAATGGTTAATATTCATGCCCGCAGCCATTGTAAATTCAAAGTCAGTTAAACTTCAGATAGGCAAGCAAGATGGTGCGTTGATGGTCGTTATAGGTGGTGGTAATGATTGACAGGTCGTTTACGAGGTCCTCAACTGACCTTATTATTGCGTACTTAAGGAGTTCGAAAAAAATGCGCAGGAGAGGTGTAGGAATGAGTTATTTTGCCTTAAAACAACACAAGTCCCTCTACTAACAAGGCCATCACAAATTGACCACGATACTCCTTCAAAGCGGTGAAGCTCTCAGATATTAAAGCCAAAAAACCTCGCGAAAACTGGCAATGACTGTTGAGCGTTGACAGTGCTCTGCGTATCCGCGGGAGAGCGGAGGGAGAGGGAGGGAGAGTGAAGGGGAGGGGTTGGAGGGAGAGGGAGAGGGATGGTGAGAGTAGTGTAGAGGGAGGGGGGATGGGGGTTGAGGATGGTGTTATGTTGCGTGAATTGCAGATGGAGAAATTATCATGTTTTGGAATGTGATGAGACTTTGTGGTGATGTAACGGTTGATGGGAAAAAAAACAAAAACAAAATTAGAAATAATCTCATACGATCGCATCTTTTTTTTGTCATGACATGTTGATATTTATTCCAAAACATATACAAAAAATAATACGAATTTAGATGTAAAGTCATTACTTTTAAACTGCATGACAAACTGCGTAATTCTCCACAAAACAGAAGACTTCAGCTATCATGCATTAAGCCACGAAATGGGTAGTGTCGTTAACGCACAACGGGTGTGTGACCAGGCTGCTTGTCTCGGGGGGGGGGGGGGGGGGGGGGGGAGAGGGAAGTTAATGTTCTGTGACGTGCTTTTACTCTGTCATTGTTTCTCTCCTTTTCTATTTCTCTCTCTATCTCTCCCTTTCCCCTGCCTACCAGCCTCCTCTGTTACCATTCCTTCCTTCTCTCTCACTTCATGGCCTCTCTCTCTCTCTCTCTCTCTCTCTCTCTCTCTCTCTCTCTCTCTCTCTCTCTCTCTCTCTCTCTCTCTCTCTCTCTCTCTCTCTCTCTCTCTCTCTCTCTCTCTCTCTCTCTCTCTCTCTCTCTCTCTCTCTCTCTCTCTCTCTCTCTCTCTCTCTCTCACTCTCTCACTCTCTCTCTCTCACTCTCTCACTCTCTCTCTCTCACTCACTCTCACTCTCACTCTCACTCTCACTCTCACTCTCACTCTCACTCTCACTCTCACTCTCTCTCCCTCCCTCTCCTACTCCCTCCCTCCCACTCCCTCTCCCTCCCACCCACTCCCTTCCCATCTTCTCTCTTCATACAAGCCCAAGTTTCAACACTTTTCTCTCTCTCCATCCAAACTCGTGTTTCGCCTGCACGTCCGCACGTAGTTTTTCGCAGCTCGTAGCGCTATGGCGAGATAATGGCCGAACTTGCTCTCCTATTGCATGCAAGGTAG
>BOPN01000671.1:140000-145000 GCA_017312705.2 Penaeus japonicus | reverse complement strand
GCGTATCTCTTATCAAGTCAACACGCCCTCCAGGGTAGAAAGAGAGAGAAGAGACGAAGATAGATAAAGAGAAAGGAATAGAGAGAGAAAGATACACGTAATGACCTGACATGATGGAGAGGCTGAGAGTGAGGGCGACAGAGCCATGGTAATCCGGTAGAGTGGGTCCCATATCCCGATGCAAGGATGGCGAACGCGTCAATGATCCCTGGAGGATTGAGTGCCACTTCAGCGACCGGCACTCTCGGCACCGAGCGGCACCCCAGCTGGGTGTAGCTCCCTCCCTCTCCCCCCATCTCCTCCCTCCGGAAATGGGGACACTGAAGACTCTTAATTCCCACGCATAGGCCTACATCTCAGCTAAGGCCGGCTTACCTATGCCTCTTCCTTCACGGTGATGCTCCAACGCCTCTCTGACGCCGTATGGCATACAGGATTCCCCCCCAGCGGCCCCTCCGGCACCCATGGAGGGCCGGCTTGGACATGGAAACTCCCCTCCTGCCGGGGTAAGAGCTTTTTTCTTTCAGGATACGATCGCGGAAATAATATTTAGTTGTCGATGTAGAAATGGCTGTTATTTTTTTTCTGGCCTCGCTGTTTGCTTATTTTTGTATCTCTTGTTTTTTTACCTTTCTTTCTTTATATATTGGAGAATGGTAGTCGTTTCAGAGCATGGCATGTGTTGAGAATCTCTTTTTTTTAATCTTACGATCTTATTATTATTTCGCGGGCAGTGATGATCAGTATAGTCTAAAGGCGTCTTATAAGTTAGATAAATATTTTACAATTATAACACCATTAATAACATTTTGAAGTCAGCCTTGACAAGCCAATCCAGCGGGTATGTGATTGTAATGTAACCAGTACAGGAGGCTGGACGACCGAAGCTATTTTGATTTGTCAGTCTGTCAGTCAAGTAAATATTCCATTGTGTAATCTGCCAGTCCAAACAAAAACAATGAGTCAGTCTGCTAATCATGCAGGACATTACTTACTCACTTTTTTCAGATAGGCAGATTGTCAGTTGTCACTCTGTCAGTCAGATTTTTTATTGTCAATCTGTCAGTAAGGCATTTAGGTTTTCAATATATCATTATGGAAGACGTAGTATTATAGGTCAAGAATTAATTCAGTGTATCTGTCAAACATTCAACATTCTACTGCAAGTTGTCAACCGTCAATCAAGCAATCGGTCAAGCAGACATTTGAACGTCATTCTGTCAATCAAATATTCAATCAGTCAATCAACCAATCAAATCTTCCTTACGTCATTTTGACAGTTAAATAAATATCATGGTATGCAATTTGTCCGTCAACCATCGCATTTACTGATGTGAATTGTTTTATGTTATATGTATTAGTTATCTCAGACGAACTGCAAATAATGCGACATTTATCTAGCTCAAAATTGATGTAGTGCAGAAAGTTTTATTTATTCACTGAATATGAGGAATATTGTTTGAATTAGATACTAAATGCAGTTCATGCATTGGTTTATGAGGGCCAATTGATAAAACATTTGATGAATTGTAAAACTGAATGGGATAGGTTGAATAAAGATAAGATGATTATATGAGTATAGATATTTCTTGCGCGGGCAGGTGTTTACGGTGTGTGTGTGTTTGCTTGCTTGCTTGCTTGCTTATGTCTAGGAGAGTATATATATATATATGTGTGTGTAAAAGTTGGCAAGTGTATCCGCCTCATTATCAGACCTGCACTGTAATGAAACGCGATGACAGATCCCGTAGACTTTTTGAAAATTTCCGTCTACGATTTTCCAAATAATATTACTCACCTAAGTGAATTAAACAGCTGTAAAAGCCAATGTACTTCGAAGTTGATAAAGATAATAACTCTGTCATATTTCGAAAACGTAAATACCACACGTATCCTAAACTAGACTGAGTGACAGTAGGGTTAGTTCAACGCAGGTGTTTTGAAAGGTTACGCATGGGCCTTGGCATATATATTTTACGTGTATCTGTGTCACTGTGCCAAAACTAAGGCCATCAGAAGTACAAAGAATCATTTGCTTAAAAAAAATGTGGATAAAAAACATCGAAATCTACATTTGTTAATGAGTACCCTAAGAGAGAGGATTATATGAGTAGTGTGTCATCTTTTTTTCTATTTGAGTAAAGATACTATGAGGTTTGTAAGTGAATCGTTAGGACGAACTTTAAGTGTTGTCAGTAGTTAGATATCTAGATTGGAAAAGGACATTAAAAGAATAAGAAAATATTTTTGATTGAAAAGAAAACAAGCAAGAAGATGATGAACATCAAGGTGTGTGTTGGTGTTATGAAATTGAAGAACGGGATTTAGAACATAAAGGAGATAGGTCGGTGGGATTACGAAGGAGAGCAAGAGGGTTGAGGAAAGAGGAGAGGAGAGGCAAGGGAGAGAAATAGATTGGCTAATGTCATTACTGTTATTATTATATCCATTGTGTATTATTGAAATATATTTACTTAGGGTGTTTTATAGAGCAGTTCTTATATTCTGTATAAGACACTCATTTTTATGATTCATATAATGTTAAATGTGTTTATTTTTGTTACATATCATATTTTGTATTCATGTATGCAAATGATGTATGTCCATTGGATTCCTCTTTGTCCACGGACATAGAGAAAAGGGAGGGAGGGGGAGGGAGAGAGAGGGTGAGAGGGTGAGGGAGAGGGAGAGGGAGAGGGAGAGGGAAGGAAAGGGTGAGGGTGAGGGAGAGAGGGAGAGAGGGAGAGGGAGAGGGAGAGGGAAGGAGAGGGGGAGGGTGATTGAGAAGGGGAGGGTGAGGGAGAAGGGGAGGGAGGAAAAGGGTGAGGGTGAGGGAGAAGGGGAAGGCGAGGGAGACGGGGAGGGTGAGGGTGAGGGAGAGGGTGAGGGTGAGGGTGAGGGTGAGGGTGAGGGTGAGGGTGAGGGTGAGGGTGAGGGTGAGGGTGAGGGTGAGGGTGAGGGTGAGAGAGAGAGAGAGAGAGAAAGAGAGAGTGATAGAGAAAGAGAAAGAGAAAGAGAAAGAGAGAGTGATAGAGAAAGAGAGAGTGACAGAGATAGAGAGAGGACAAGATAAAAAGAGGAAGAAGAAAGGATACTACAATTTAAAACTCAGGAAGAGGAAAGAAAGAATGAAAGAGTTACCAAGAAACAGGAAGAGAAAGGATAAAGTCACAGAAGGCACAGGTGTTGGTAACAGGTGTACAGCAGATGTTCAGATAGTCAATCGCCTCTATAAAAGCCCTAAGTCTCTAATACTAAAATAAAGAATGTTCCCTGATTCCAAAAGAAAATATATAATTTAATATATAAATAGTTGATTAGCTGTTTGGTTTTGGAAATTAGGACATTTTAAATCGAATTAAAAGAACTTTCGATTTTTTATTGATATTCTCTTAATGTGATGATAAGCTATCGGGATGTGACACCTGGTATGTTGTTATATAAGTTCGTGCATTTAGTGATATGAATATTTAATGTTATTAGATTAATTTCATCATTGTAAAAGTGTAAATTCCGCAGTGACAGGTGTTTTTTTTTAGAACAATAGTCATATTTCCCTATTTACGTTCTCTTCAATTTATGTTTGGGAGTCAGCCTTATGCAAGCGACGATCAACATGAATAATCACCCAGGGTCTATTAGTCCACTCCCTTGAATCTTAATCATCTTGTACAGCCTTGGCACGTTTAACACAGGTGTGGACTCGATTCTTGTCAGTGTGTGTAGCTGTGCATGTCCGCATATCATTAGCTCCCTACACCTGCTCATTCGAACAGCTGCACGCGAGGGGAGCTGAGGTGGGGACATCAAGCTTTGTCAGTACCTCTCGGGGGCTGTGGCTGTGAGGCGAACGTGTGGGGCGGACGGAGTTTGCTGTGATTTATCGGTGTCAGCAGTTGTGGTACGGTTGTCAGTGGTAGTGGTATCGATGTGATGTGGTACCGGTGTCAGTCGTAGTGATTTCGGTGTCAGTGGATGTGGTAATTGGAGTTATTCGTAGCGGTACCGCTTGGCAGTTGCTGTGGTACCATTGCCAGTGGTTGTGGTACCGGTGTCAGTCGTAGTGCCATCGATAACCGTGTCAGCGACGGTGGTATCGGTGTCAATGCTTGTGGTATTTTGTCCGCTTCGGACAAGAGAGCTCAAGTATCCGCCACGGCTGGGGGAGAGAGACTGGACTCCATTTCCACCGACCTAATTGGATTTTCCTCGTCTGGATGGATTATATAACACAATTTATCTTCGTTCTGCGGGGAGGGCGTGTTGAATGCATACCCTGATCGATGAGCGACAGAGATGTGAGTGAGGCTTTGGGGTTGTTTTTTTGATACTCGTTGCTGGTCGCTCGAGGAACACATCGATGTCCACAAAGATCTTCGATCCGAGGAAGAGTGATGGAGGGAAGGACAGAATGGAGATCAAAGGAAAAATAATTCTGATATTCACCTCATACGTTGACTGTTGCCGTAGCATTAATCGGCAACATGTCTAGCTACATGTGATCCAGGGGGATTCCACGCTCGCACATGTACCACATCGTGCCTGCATGATTCCGGCGCCACAGGTGTTCCCGCCGCCGCATGAGTCTATTTTGGGGAGTTGGCGACGACAGCTGACTTAAAATACGTGGCGATTTTTACAGATTATATGATCAAAGAATTGATATGACTTCAGAAGGATAAGGAGATGGAAGAGTAAGGTCAGTTCGGTGAATATCAGCTGATTAACCGCTGTCGATGATTCTTGAACTAGCCATCGTAATCCTTGTCACAAGCTCCTTACCTCGCCACCGACGCGACAATGCTCTCCAAGTGAAGACATCTGACGAGGGAGAGCGAGTGTCATGCAACTCCTGTCAGATGTTGCTCTCACACCCCATGACGTGTCCTCAGCGGAAGGCCCGGCCCGGTTCGACGTCTCAGGCCCCGCGGACCTACAACTCGGATCTCTTCCAACTGTTCTGGAAGCTTCCCTCCATGACCCTTCCCTCGCGCCTGCTG
>BOPN01000671.1:130000-137500 GCA_017312705.2 Penaeus japonicus | reverse complement strand
TAGTGTTAAAACTCCTTTGCATTTTCATCGCGTAATGATGAAAATTGCATTTTTTTTCCTTTTTTTTTAGGCTTTTGGCAATGATTACTTTTTTTTTTTTTTTTTTTTAACGGTGGAGATTAATTTTATTTCTTTCCCTTTTTAAGCTTGAGGTAATGATGAAAAAAGTGATATATGTTTTTGATAAATGAAATAATAAAGGATGGGGAAGATGTATTAGGATAGCTTTGTTGATGTTGAAATGTTGAATTGTTGATATTTTTTTAATGTTTTGACTTTGATAACGAAAGTAAGGTTGGTAACAAAAGAGGAGGTTAGTAATGAAAATAAGATTGATAACAAAATTAACTCTCATAATAAAGATAAAAATGATGCCAATTACAATACTGATAAGAAAATGCAGCACTGATAACACATATCAAGCTGAAAAGAAAAACAAATTTAATACCGATGCTGATAAGTAATACCGATAAGAAGCTTTACATAACAAAACGTACTGATTAATTGATACTGTCATTATTATAATTAGGGTGGTCCGATCACGCTAAATCATTTTAATTAAGTAAATGTTTTTTGTGACTCAGCATGTACGGGATACCTGGATATTCTCTCGTGTTAAGTTTATTCTACTCTGACCTACTTGTTTTGTTATTGTCTCTCTCTCTTTCTTTCTCTCTTTCTCTCTTTCTTTCTTTCTTTCTTTCTTTCTTTCTCTATTTCTCTATTTCTCTATTTCTCTCTCTCTCTCTCTCTCTCTCTCTCTCTCTCTCTCTCTCTCTCTCTCTCTCTCTCTCTCTGTTTTTGTTGTTGATGTTTGTGATATTGTTGTTGTTTTGTTGTCGGTTATTAGTTTGTTTGTTTTTTGTTGAGGTTGTTGTTATCATTGCTTTCTTTATTATTATCCTCGCCGTCGTCATCATCATCACATTATTATTATTATTATCCTTACTGCACTTTGATTTGCTTTTTTTGCCATTGTTATTATTGATGTTGTCGTTGCTGTTGTTATTATTGAAATCTATTATTATTATTATTATCGTTACTTATTATTATTATTATTATCGTTACTTATTATTATTATCATTATTATCACCATGTTATTATTATTATTATTATTATTATTATATTCATTATTATCATTATTACTAAGATTTTTACTATCACTATTACAAATATCATTATCATTCTGCTATTATTGTTACCATCATCATTTAAAAAGTCATAGTTATCCCAAACATCACCATTACAACCAAAGCGATCATCAAGATCATCTTTCTTAATTATGCAATCATCATTACCATAATATTTTTTTTATCATAGCCGGTAATCACCACAACCGTCATGTCTGACTCACCTCACACCCACAACCTCTCGCTCTATTAACACCTGTCTCACCTGTGCTGTGAATTCATCGGAGACTCACCTTTAGTGTCTTTTTGCTCCTCACTTGTCATGTTATTCATCCTCGATTTACTCATGGTGTCTCAATTATCATTTTTTATTCATTTGTTTTACGCATTTTATTTGCCCATCTGATGAGGCTTTTGAGTTATAACTAACTCAATGCGACCTATTTTTTTTTTTTTAAGGATCGCGAGTTATTCATCTCAACTTACTCATGACGACCGCTTATCACATCTTGTTTATCATTTACTCGTTAATACTTCCTGCTACTGGTAATCATTACGAGTTACTCACCATATTATAATTCATTCATAACATCTTACCCATCACGTGTTACTCACCATATCATAATTCATTCACAACATCTTCCCCATAGCGTGTTACTCACCATATCATGATTCATTCACAACATCTTCCCCATCGTGCGTCACTCACACCTCCGTTTTCCGTTCCAGCAGCAGCGTCGCTTCGACAGCGGAGGGAGGCGTCGCAAGCGGCAGCACCGGCGGCGGCGGCGGCGGGTCGGGCCACGCCAAGAGCTGCGGCAGGTGCGGCGGCGGCTTCTCCATCTTCTTCAACAAGCGGGTGAGGTGCGGCGGCTGCGACTTGGCCGTGTGCCGCAAGTGCGCCCCCTGGAGTGCCGCGGACAAGGCCTACGTCTGCGGCGTCTGCTCGCAGCCCCCGCCGCCCAAGGAAGCAGAGCCGCAGTCGCCCGACACCCAGGCTGACGGTGAGGAAGAGGAGGGAGGAGAGAGGGAGGGAGAGAGGGTTGAAACAGGGAGGGAGGGAAGAAAGAGGGAGGAAAGGGGTAGGAAAAAGAGAAGGAGGGAGGGTGGAAACAGGGAGGGAGGGAGGGAGGAAACAGGGAGGGAGGGAGGGAAGAAAGAGGGAGGAAAAGAGGAGGAAAGGGGTAGGAAAGAGGGAGGGAGCGGAAAGAGATATGGAGTTAGGGAAGCTTAGGAGGGAGAGGGAAGAAAAGAGGGAATGGAGAGGGAGGGAAGGGGGAGTAAAGAGGGAGGGGTGGAGGGAGCAGTAAGAGATTTGGAGTTTGGGAAGGCTAGGAGGAAGAGGGAAGAAGAGAGAGAGGGAAGGAAGTGGGAGAAGGGAGATAGAGGAAGTTAAAGAGAGAAGTAATGAAAGGAGATATAGGGATATATAAAGAGAGAGGAGGAGAGGCTAGATAAGAAAGAAGAATTGTCGGATGAGGGGAAAGTGGCGATAGGGAGATAGAAGAAGGGGAGAGGGATAGGGAGAGGAAATTAGGGGAAAAGAAAGCGGATCAGTATGAATGTTATTTATTATTATTGATAATAATGACGATGATGATGATAATAATAATGATAATGATGTTGATAATCTGGATGATAATGATAGTGGTGATAATGATGATTATGGTAATTATATTAATGATAGTAATAATGATAATGATGATAAGAATCATGATGTTAATAATGATAATGGTAAGGATAGTAAGAACAACAACAATAACCACATTCATAACAAGAACAGCAATAATGATGATAATGGTGATAATAATACTAATGATAATGATAATGATGATAACAATATTAGTGACAAAGACACAAAAAACATACACATAGAAAAAAAAAAGGAAAAAACATACAAACAAAATATAACACAATGAAACAAAGAGTTAAGTACAAAACAAACGTTAACAAATACCGTTAGCAAAAAAAAAAAAAAGTAAAAAAAAGAAAAAAAAAAAAAAAAAAAAAAAAAAAAAAAAAAAAAAGTAAAAAAAAGAAAAAAAAATATCACAACCCAGCTCTCTATCTCTCTCTCTCTCTCTCTTTCTCTCTACACAGCGGCCCAGCTCAAGGAAGTGGAGGAGAGCGTGAGAGCGCACATCGAAGCTCTTACAGAAGGTCAGGTCGGAGGTCCTCTCGACCACGTCAACGCTGTCCCGAATTTAGCCCATTCCAAAGGTGAGAATATTCTCGAAGCACATTCTCGGGAATCTTTGGCATTCCGGGATTTGAAGATTTCCGGAGTGTTTGTTCCGTGTTGTGTTGATTTTTTTTTTTTTTTGGGGGGGAGGGGGGGGTTGTCATTTGTTTATGGGAATCTGCGGTAGTTGGAGAGTCTGTAGTGATGGTTTATATGCTAGGTTTATAAACATAGATGTTATTATTAGTGTTAGGCTTATTAGTATTATTGTTACTACCAGTACCAGAACTGTCACTGGTATTGCTATTACTAATTATTGTTTATACTGCTAAAACTACTACTACTTCTACTACTTCTACTACTATTACTACCACCACTACGACTACTGCCTCTATCTCTACCACTGCTATTACTACTACTAATACAACTACTTCTACTACTACTACTACTGCTAATAATAATAATAATAAAAATAATACAACAACTTCTACCTCTACTACTACTACTACTACTACTATTATTACTACTACTACCACCACCACCACCACTACTACTATTACTACTATTCCTCTTATCATGACTATTACTATTTTCATAATGAATATTACTACTTCTATTACACCTCATTTTTCCCATTAACTCTTCCCAGTGACTTCGCTTTTCCAATATAGACACGTCAGTTCAGAGCATGTCAAGTAAATTGGTTTAGGAGGGTTAGATCCTTGGGAAATAGCGTGCACTAAACTTGTTATAAACTTGTTTGAGGGTTTAGGGAGGGCAGTTAGTGAGCGTTTTGTTTTTAGGAATTAAATTTGGTAAGGTTGTGTGTTTGGAATGATATGCCTTGTGTTTTGTTTTCTCTTTGTGGTGTATGTGCGTGTTTATTGATAGTGCGCGCACATACAAACATGCACACAGATACACACACGGACACGTACACGAATACGGACACGAACTCGAATACGGACACGAACTCGAATACGGACACGCACACGCACACAAACACGGACACGCACACGCACACGGACACGCACACGAACACGAACACGCACACGCACACGCACACACACACACACACACACACACACACACACACACACACACACACACACACACACACACACACACACACACACACACACACACACACACACACACACACACACACACACACACACACACACACACACACACACACACACACACACACACACACACACACACACACACACACACACACACACACACACACACACACACACAAACACACACATACACACAACACACACACACACACACGCGCACGCATACACACACAAATACACAAATACACAAATATATACCTCCTCATTATCTCCATCTCTCTCCATCTCTCCTCCATATCTCTCTCCATCTCTCTCTCCATCTCTCCATCTCTCTTCCATCTCTCCATCTCTCTCCACCTCTCCTCCATCTCTCTCTTCCATCTCTTCATCTCTTTCTCTCCATCTCTTACTCTCCACCTCTCTTCCATCTCTCTCTTCCATCTCCTCCATCTCTTTCTCTCCATTTCCCTCCATCTCTCTCTCCATCTCTCTCTCCATCTCTTCCACCCCATAACAACGATCTCTTGACAATTGTACCCCCTTCTTTTGCAAGCCATACCCGTGGACTTCAGCCAAGTTTCAGAACGGAATAAATGGGACCTCCTGCTCTATTATTACTGCTATTGCCATGGTGAGCTGAGATGGGCGTGAGGTTTTGGCACTGTCATGACCCGAAGTGCTTTGTTCGAGGATGATGCTGTATTTAGATGTTGTTTAGTTGCTGGTTTATATTTTATTGTTGTTGTTGTTTTGTATTTTTTTGTGATTCGTGATTTTTTTGATTTTTTTATTTTGGTTAGTAGATGTGATTGCATTTGCATGATTCTTGTTTTATTAGTGTTGTTATCATTATTATTATTATTAATGATATTATCAATATTATCATTATTTTTATCATCATTACCGTAATTAGTGAATGTGCTCGCTATCTCTAGTTAGATATTTGCTGTTGCATGATCACCGTAATTACTCTTTATTACCTCGACAGTTTTCCGCAACGATAACAAAGGACTTTTAATCACTATGGACACTCTTTTGTCTCGCGTAGTGACGGGATTTTATGCGCCAAGGTGATTGGAAAAGCTGAGCGCCCTGGAAAATGTATTCTCCGCTGGAAATACGGGGAGATTGGAATACTTTAGGGGGGGGGATAATTATCATCATCGTTGTCGTTATCGTTCGTTGTCTTTATGATTGTCATTTTCATTATCTTTGTCATTATGATTGTCATTTTCATTTATGATTATGATTATCATTGTCGTTATCCTTTTCATCACCATTATCGTCATCTTCATCTTCATCTTCACCTCCATCTTCATCTTCATCCTCATCATCATCATCATCACCACCACCACCACTACCACTACCACCACCACCATCACCACTACCACCAACACCATCACCACCACCACTACCACCATAGCCACCATCATAATAATCATTTCACCATTACCATCATATATTTTTTCCCATTTCCTACAACGTATAATTTGAGCTTCAATCAAAATGAAACGCCATGCATCAGGCTCACTAACTAAAAGCATAGATTCACGAACAATAATCCTTCAAACAATATGCACAAGCTGACGTAACATTTTATTTCAATGCCTTTAAAAAAAATCGTTAAAAACACCGTGACAACAACTTCCACGGTGATAATAATAATCATTTGACGGCGTATCTGTAGATAATATGTTTTAACCTTTTAACTAAAAGATATTTGATTTATCGTCCAACAAAAGGTGTTGAATGTTATTGTTTTCAATGTTAATGTTTTTTATTTTATTTTTTTTTTTACAACGAAAGGAGATCGGGGGAGCTTGGAAATAGTTTATTAACATGTAGCGAAAGCGTGGAGCCATGTTTTCGGTGACAATAACCTAGAGATGTGAAGGTTGTCGGAGGTTTTGCGTCGGTGAATGCGCTCGCTCGCTAGCTCTCTTGTCTCTTGTCTCTCTCTATCTCTCTTTCTTTCTTGCTTGTTCTCGTTCTCGTTGCCGTTCTTGATCTCGATCTCGTTCTCTCTCTGGTTCTCTCTTTTGTTCTCTCTCTCGTTTTTTTCTCTCTCGCTCTTCCTTTTTCCCTATCTCCCTCTCTTTTTTTTTCTCTCTCTCCCTCTCCCTCTCTCACTATGTTCCTCTCTTTTTCTCCTTCTCCCTCTCTCCGTCTCCCACTCTCCCCCTTCCCCTTCCCCCCACTCCCTCACCCCTCCTTCTCCTCTCGCACTCGCATTATCTTCTCTATCTGCCACTCCCCAGAATTATCGATATTTCCCTGTCTCTCCTTCCGTCCTCATCGCCCTCTAACGCGAGAGAGAGAGAGATAAGGGGGGTAAATTACGTTTGAAAAGAAAGGGGGAAAGGTTACATTGAAAAGGAAGGGAGGAAAGTTACGTTACGAAAAGGAAGGCAAATTGAAAAGAAGTGGTGAAGTTACTTTTGGAAAAGGGGGTAGGGAGTAGTATTTGAAAAGGAGGGGGGGGGGGGGATTTGAATGAGTTTGGGATGTTACATTTGAAAAGGAGGTGTGTAGGGGGGGGAGTGAACGAAGACATTGAAGCAAGATCGAACGAATAACGAATAAATTACAAGTAGACATTGGAAAATTCAGAGAAAAATGTATGAAGGGCAAAAGGAATAACTAGAACACTAAGTTGTGAATAATGGAAAGAAAATAGTGAATTAGTGAATGATCGACGGATGGATAACGAATAAAGACCGAACGAATATCTACCAAGAACGAACGAAAATAACGAAGAAATAACAAAACCCAAATGAAAAGTGAAAAACGACCGAAAATAACGAATGAATCAGGAAAATGAAATTAATACAAAAATGGCGACTATGATGAGGATGATGCTGATAACAAAGATAATGACCAAGATTTAAAAAATAAAAAAATAAAGAGAGGAAAAATGGATAAATGAAGGAAGACACATAAAAAAGGGAAAATATTAGAGGAAGAAATGACAGCGGCCGCACATGTCTTGAAGAATAAAGCGAAATTCGTGAAAGAGGAAAACCTAGACAGAGGGAGGAGGAAGAGGACAAGAGGGGGGAGGGGGACGGGGGACGGAGGGGGGAGGGACCAGGGATGGAAGAGG
>BOPN01000671.1:107500-125000 GCA_017312705.2 Penaeus japonicus | reverse complement strand
TGCTCATCCATATGATAACCGAATGTTCGCCGTCTCATTGCATGTTTTTTTCAATGTTGCATGTTGCAGCGAGGGACCTGTTCGCACGCTACCACGGAGCCCTTAGTCGGGACCTCACGGCATTGAAGTACGCCCTGCAGATGTCTATATTGAGTAAGTGTCTGAGAGTAAGTGTTTCGTTCTTTATCTTCATATCATTAAAATATAATGATTTGAAAAGGTGTTTTGTTTAGAAAAGGATGTTCGGTAGTGATGGAGGGTGTCTGTATGTGTGTGTGTGTGTGTGTGTGTGTGTGTGTGTGTGTGTGTGTGTGTGTGTGTGTTAATGTACATTTATGTTGGACGTGCGTGTAGTTTTCATCTCAAGTGTGTGTGTGTGTATGTGTATGTGTGTATGTGTGTGTGTGCATGTATGTGTGTATGGGCAGTTTTTGTCCATGTTCACCTGAAAATGTGTAAGTGTGTACTTGTATGTTTTAGCGCGACACAAAAGTGCGGTAAGAGTAAGTAAGAATCTTACCCAAACATTTAACTCATCTTAAGATTTCTTTTCAGTAAAACTCGAGACATAGATGAGTTAAAAAAAAGAGAGATAACACACCTTAGTTTTATACCAAAGAAAAAACAAAACGTAAAGATCTATAAATATAGACACACATATCCTTGCAATCCTAAGGTCTTGCATTGCATTCTGTGAGTATTGTGTTGCGAGTGCGTGTTCCTCAGGCCAGGTGGGAAGACGGCACAATAAAAGAGAGGAAATGAGACTCTTAAAGGTGAATGGCTGGGACTCTTGATGTGACGCGAGGTATGGTTGGTTCTTGAGTGTGTGAGGTCGATTGAGAGGGAGATTCTGTGAAGACAGGTGAGTAAATGAGTACTCTTAAGTGAATGAGGTCGATTCTGTGAATACTGGTGAGTAAATGAGTACTTTGGGGAGAATGAATACAGATATGAGAGAGTGTGTGTGTGATTTATGTTGTTCTTATTCGATTGAGGGTGAGATTCTGTGAATACATATGAGTAAATTAGTATATTTGGGAGAGAATGAATATAGAAAGAGGGTGTGAGTTTTGTAGTTTTTATTCGACTGGGAGAGCTTTTGTGAATATAGATGAGTAAATTCATGAGTAAGGTCGACGGAGATGGGAATTCTGTGAATACAGGTGAGTAAGTTGGGTATTGGAGGGAATGAATACAGGTAAGGGAAAGAGAGTGTGATTTTTTTATAAGCCTTATTCATGAGTAAGATCAACGGAGAGATGGGTCGTAGGCACAGGTAAGAAAATGAATATTAGATCAATTTGAAGACTCTTAAAGCGTGAAGTAAATCACCAGACCAAGATTATCCACATCTTCAGCGATTATTGTGAAAAAACGCACCTCGTTCACAATATACGAAATACAAATAGATTCCCGTGAAATCAAAAGCCTGAAAACGGTACACGGACAAATAAACAAATACTCAATACAACGCACTGGACAAATACACAACACAACGCACTGGACAAATACACAATACAACGCATTGGACAAATACACAATACAACGCACTGGACAAACACACAATACAACGCACTGGACAAATACACAATACAACGCACTGGACAAACACACAATACAACGCACTGGACAAACACAATACAACGCACTGGACAAACACACACTACAACGCACCCCATCCAAAAAAAAGTGATATGAGGACACGTTTCTTCACTCTAAAAGAGGAAGGGTGTGAAGTCGAGTGCAAGCGAGATCTGCAACAAGTGAGATCGAGAATGGAGGTCCCTCAATCACAGGATAACAAGAGAGCGAGGGTCAGGTGCGGTGGGGAAGAAAATGATCGTATTTAATCGCGACGAATCAGAAGGATAATGACGTCACCCTTTGAGTGGAATTATGACTGGCCTTTCCTGTTTGTATTGTTGATGTTTGTTTGTTTGTTTTTTTATTGTGAAGAAGAGAATAAGTTTAGGATTTTAATGGAATTGATAAAAGGTCTTTTTTTCTAAAAGAGTTTTTTAAATCACATTCAGATTGTTACTAAAAATTCAGCTTACACTTAAAAAGGCGTGAGTCGTAAAGGGTTTATATTGGTTTACATGAATAGCTTGTGCGAACTTGTGCATGACATCAAAGTGGTAAGTCATCCGCGTTCGGTTGCATGACAGATTCGGCTTCCCTGACGGATTGCGCCTCACTTGTTTTATGTTGTTGTTTTTTTTACGTGTTATTTTGGTTATGTTGCGGTTGTTATTATTTGCTTTTCTTCTTTAGTAGATAGACAAATATCTAGGAATATGTATCTATATATGTATATATATATATTTATTTATATATATATACATATATATACATATTATCATGATCAAACGGTTATGAACTTTAACCACCCCAGTCTTATGCAATAATGACCATCCCTACAATGTCATTCATTTCCCAAATGTAAATACCCATTGCAAATTTTCTGCTCACCCGGACTCAGATTAAACCACGCCAAACAACTCGCCAAAAATAAACACGAATAAAAAATACACCCGAAAAAGGGCCTAATTTCCTCCCTCGCCTTTCCAGACCGCCCACTGCCCCCGGAGGACCTGCCCACTTCCAGACACGCCCACCTCTCCGAGCGCATCAAGACGGTGAAAGAAGCCATGATTTTGCCAATACAGGTGAGGTTCTTGTTTTTGTTTTTGAGGTTTGTGGTTATATGTGGGGGGGGGGGAGGTTTGTGGTTGTATGTGGGCGGGGGGGGGGGGGTTGTGCATGTGTGTGTGTGTGTAGAGAGAGAGAAAGGGGGGGGGCATCTTCTCATGTAATGATGGTGTCTAATATATAATCGAATGTAATACAATATTACTGCAAAATAACCACCAAGTCACAACATAAATAACACGAGAATAACAGCCACGCATTTTTCATCGCATTCTTTTGCTTCGAACCTGTTTCATCACACCCAGTAAAGTTCTTTCTATGACCCGATACGTTCTACTTTTCGCTCCACACACGGTAATTAAGGCATCACACTTCCTCGTTTTTCTGCACGAGGGTGTAGCGCCTCCTAGAGTCACCCATTCGAAACTGGACGCAAAATGTCTTCCCGTTTTCCTTATTTTGCTGCCATGAAAGTCTACCCAAAGTGTACATTATGTGCGCGAACTGTGTCTGATGTAATGGAATGCTGCTGGCTTGCGCGGCACAGTTTGTTCACTCTTGTTGTAATTAGGGAGAAAGCCGTTAATGTTGCAATTTGTTATTTGAAAATTGTGGTTTACAAAAGACTTAAAAGAGAATATCTTAAAAGTTCGTAGCTATTAAGGTTAGCCCTCTTAGCTAACATTACGACCATTCAGAATAGATTTCGTATTTCTTAACCCAAAGGCTCCAGAATGGCCTATCACGAATTCCAAAAAAACAATACATATATCATATAAAATTTCTTTAATCACATATCTATGTTGCAGAATGAGGCTTACGATCCGGCAGCCTCACCGGAAACGCCGGTTGAGGATTTCAATTCACACACCTATGAAGACATCTTAGCCACAGCCATTCTCAATAAGGTAAGTGTAATATAAATGACATGCGTGTATGAAATCTTGTTCGTGCACTTGCAGGGATGCATAACTCTATTAAGATAAGTATTAGTGCAAGTATATCTTTTGTGTGTTTTATGAGCTGGTAAGCGTATCACCAAACATATAAGCAATGAGGTAAACGTGATATGCAAATGTACTACAATCTAGAATAGGAACATGTGTTATTCTTATTTTAAATATTCCCCGATAATTATCAGTATTTTTGATTGCGTTTATGAATGCCAGGCAGTGTACAGCCACAGCATGCATGCATACAAACATGCATACATGATACATATATACATGCATAAATATATGCATACATGTATGCATACAAATACACTACACACATTACACACACACACACACACACACACACACACACACACACACACACACACACACACACATACAAACACATACACACACACACATCTCTCTCCCTCTCTCTCTCTCTCTCTCTTATATACATGTAAGTATTTATATATATATTTATATATATATATATGTATTTATATATATATATTTATATATATATATGGATTTATATATATATTTATATATGTATTTATATATATATTTATATATATATTTATATATATATTTATATATATGTATTTATATATATATAGACACATATACATATACATACACGTATACACACACACGCAAACCCACAAATTTGCACACTGTTGGTTGGTCATCTCTGCACACGGGTTTCGCTGAACCCACAGACGCCTCCAGTTTTCTTGTCATAAACATGTCGTAAGTAAACGAGAGGTTATAATTGGATCCAAGGTAGACGAGCAATCTCATTCAGAGACTTACCAGGGTGACCTCCTCCGAGTCTGTCTCGTAAGGAAGAGAAACCAAAAGCAAAGGTCAAAGGTCGAGGTTGAGCTTCTTCCATCAACGGATAAATAGATAGATAAGAGATAATAAACAAAAGCAGATTATCTAATGGCCGTAAACTAGGAATGTTGATGCTTTGGCAGAGACTTAACTATTTCCCCGAAGAGAGAGAAAAAAAAGGTTACGACTGTCTGCATCATCATCGCACGTAAATCATCTTGCGACAAGCCATTATGACCTTTCAAATCGAGTGACATAAGGTGGCTCACGCGCGGCCAGGAAGGTGCGAAGCCACACCAGTGTCACACAGGAAGCATCGCACGGACTGTGACAGGTTGCTATGATCGCCGACAAATGCCAATGCTCTATTTGAAGCTCTTTAAAAAAAAGGGGCTTTGAAATTTCACACCGAGACGTTAATGATAATGAGATAATTGGCCCTTAATTAACTTGTATGACTCACCTCTGCCGCCGCCATGAGTGATGAGTGAGATGTGAGAGAGAGGGGAGGGGGAGGCGGGAGGGGGACGCGGAGGTATGTGTCGGGGGCGTCAGTGAATGAGGAGAAGCGAGAGAGAGAAGGTGTCCCTTGCATGGGTTTCCTGGATGGGTCATGCAGTCTCTCATTCATAAGATCACACTATTTACTACACTATTTACTACTTTACTACCACTGTTTACTACTTTACTATCGCAGCTTCGGATCGTCTGTGTGTGACTGTGAAGACTTTTTCATTCGGGTCGTGATTTTATAAACAATGTTTACTGCTTTACTACTACAACTTCGAATCGTCTGTTTGTGATTGTGAAAACTATTTCATTCATGTGATGAGTTTATAAACAATATTTACTACATCGGGAATTTGTGATTTTTTATGTGAATGAATGAATTCTCCGTTTGATCTGAGTGATTTTATATCAAAAGGAAAGTGGGTAACATTGATAAAGATGATATACGGAATATTTGTAAATACGTGAATTTATGTCTGACTCAATCAACAATGATGTGTGATACATGTACAGTGAAAAAGACACGTGATTATGAACCGGTGATTATACAAGTACATTATAAGTCATATAGGGAAATATATGAAAGTATATGGAAATGAAAAACTGCGTATACCTTAGTTAATTTATTACTTTACTCTGATGCTAAACAAACTGAAAAATATACGAAGTGAATTATGAAAAGAAATACATTGACCTTAGATGATACTTAGTGAAACAAGCAAACAAACAAACTGAAAGATATACGAAGCAGATTATATTCAAATTTGTAAGAAAAAAAATAGAGAGAGAG
Source organism: Penaeus japonicus (assembly GCA_017312705.2). Taxonomy (NCBI): domain Eukaryota; kingdom Metazoa; phylum Arthropoda; class Malacostraca; order Decapoda; family Penaeidae; genus Penaeus; species Penaeus japonicus. The sequence goes on along the minus strand of BOPN01000671.1, from coordinate 119,270 downwards.
AGACCTCAGATAATGCAGCACCCTGACGTAAGACAAAATGAACAAGTCGCCAGGTGAATTAGGTAAAGCATAGAACCTGCATAGAACCTACACAATACATACCCTACCGTAAGATAAACTTCAAGAGAAAAAGGATGAAACTTAGATAAATGAAATAGATAATGAAATATATATAAAAAATATACGACCGAGATTGAAAGCATATTGAACTGACAGGTGGAAGGGAGGAAGAGCAAGAAATGATAAAAGACGCAAAAAGAACAAGTGGAGAAGACAACGGAACCATAACAATGCGAAAGAAGAAAAACTCTTAATTGGGAAATCGTAATTAGTGCATTCCGAGAAATCGTGACAAGCCGAACTAAGCCTTAAAACGAGAGCCCGTAAGTACCAAAATTGTAAAGATATGTATCAAAAGGTGAATTTTGTTTTGGAAGAGATGGGGATTTATATTATTTATTGTCTTTTGGTTATTCTGTAAATGTTTAATTGGAATTTGAGGCGAATGTAGAGTGTAAAGATATCAATCGCGTTTTCATTTTAGATTGATCGGATCGGTTAGCATTCTGTGACAAAGAATTGAAAAGCACACGCTGAAACACGCGTACATACACTAATATGCACACGCACACACGCACGTACGGAAACACACACACACACACACACACACACACACACACACACACACACACACACACACACACACACACACACACACACACACACACACACACACACACACACACACACACACACACACACACACACACACACACACACACACACACACACACACACACACAGGGGATCACTATCGCTTTAACCCTGACATTTCCTCATACCCATCCAGGTTTATGCCGCAGTGATATGCCGTCGATTGCAGTTACTGCAACGGATGTCATTGCAGATACGATTCATGATTCATTCCGGGCATTGCATGAACGGGGATTCATCAAGGAGAAACGGGCAATTGTTGCATTTTGCAATGTTTTCATTTTCATTTTTTTAGTGGTAATGTTTGTCGTTTGCAACTATGGATTGCTTTTTTCATGGTTATACTTTATTGTCTGGCGATGTTGCATTTGAGTCAGGTATGGCATTACTGTATTTGTTTACTTTAGAGTCTGTTTGTTGATTGTTCAATGGACAGATTCTCGATAGAATAAAACAAAAAGTAATGGAAAGTAATCGACTTCAAATTCACCAGAAAAAAGATAATTGAATCGTTTTGAATGTGATATGCAATGCAACTCGGATATCTTTGCGTGTTTCTTTACAACGACGAGGTAAACACGCCTTCACACCCGACTAGATGGATCTTTGATGTAATCTATTAAAAAAATCACGAAAATAATTTGTAATTCAGAATAGAGGAAGACCGAATAATCGAATCTTCAGTCTAGGTGATATTTTTGCTTTTGGCAATATACATATATATCATATTTATTATCAAGCATTATACATATATACCATATTATATATTAATATACATTATACGTATAATATATCATATAAAGACCGTGATTCTTAAACTTCTGTTTGGGGAAATCATATGTTTGTCTCTGCTTTGCGGAAGGCTAGTTGCGCATTACGTTGTTCCTTGCTTTCTTACCTTATATTTCCTTTTCTTCTATGTTCCTAAAAGGAAGAAAGAGAATAAATATTTTATACTTCTTATATATAAGACTTGCATTATTTGTTCATCAAGCGAAGGTTATATCAAGAAATAAATCTGTAACTATGTATGTATGTGTGTGATTATTGTTAATGTATTTTTCCTTATAACAACAGGTGCTTGAATCATGTGAAGGCGAGAGGCCAGACGAGGTCACCATAGAGGTTAGCCATGAGGTTACCAGCACAGACACAGACAGCGGCATGTCAGGTTAGTCGAAGGAAAGGAAAGGCAGATTAGGGTGTGTGTGTGTGTGTGTGTGTGTGTGTGTGTGTGTGTGTGTGTGTGTGTGTGTATGTGTGTGGTCCATGCGCGCGTGTGTGTGTATGTGCGTGGTCCATGCGCGCGCGCGTGTGTGTGTGTGTGTAGATTTGTGGTTTGTGTTTGTGTACGTGCGTTTATCTAAGCGACTGTACGCATCTTAACCAGTGGCAGAGCATCGAGATTTAGCCAACATCCCGAAGCACTAACCCTCGGCCCTCCATCCCTCCGCAGGCGGGGCCAAGGAGAGCCGAAGAGGGCGGCACAAGAGAGGAGAGCTGAGCGAAGGCGGGTCGGAAGGCAGTGAGGAGAGGTCACTCACACCCCCTCGGAGGTCGTCGCGGCGCCCCCCCACCGTCAGTCCGGACCAGGGCGTGGTCACGGACGACTCCTGGGCCCAGGCTGCTGCTGGAGACGGGCCGCCCTTGCAGTTTAAGGTCAGCTGTTCATTTTAGGTCCTTTTAGGTTTTTCTATAATTATTTTTTAGGGGTTGGTTTGTTGGTTAATTGAAGTTCTAGTCGTTTTCAGGAATTAGATGTGATTGATTCGATTTTTTAGGTGTGATTGATAGCAATTTTGTTTTTAAGACCAGTTACTTATTTTTTGGAGTTTTGTTTTTACTCCATTGGGATATTTATTATTATTTCTGTTATTCACTTCTTCAGTGTTTTATTAATTCTTCATTAAAACCTTGAAGTTGAGCTCCAGTCTAATAGCTATTTCATTCATACGGATCCATTTTTCACTTTTAAATATTTATTGTTGAATTGGTATCATTGATTGTATTAATTGTGCAAATAATGGCATAATCGAATTAATGTCTCATAAATATATATATATATATATCAAGAGTCAAATAAATATATCATAATCAAATAGATGTATCATAGATTTTTATATCAAAGTCATACAAATATATCATTATGGATTGAATACATCATAGATATCTATCAAAATTAAATAACTATATCACAGTCAAATGAATATGTCACAGAAATCAAATGAATATCTCGCAGAAATAAATCCTAGTCAAATCGATACATCAGAACTATCGTCCGTTGACATCCATCCATGACCCAACCCCACAGATCGAGGAACACGTAGAAGAAATCACGACCCACCACCTGACGGACGACGACCACGACCTCGACGACTTAGACGACGAGGAAGTGAGCGACTCCGGCGGGTCGTGGCGGGGCTCTCGGTGCTCGCTGGACGACTCGCGGGAGAGACGACGGCGCGAGAAGGTCACCCGCACCGCCGCCGTGGCCGAGGACGCTCTTCTGCCGTCGCTCAACATCCCGCTGCCCGACCCCTCGCACCAAGCCTCGCGCAGGGTCTCCTTTCCGGAGCTCGGGGCGGACATCGTTCATGGTGGGTTGTTTGTTTTTTATTTTTATTCATTTTATTTATTTAGTTATCTGTCTATCTCTTCATCTATATAGATAAAAAGATCTATAAGTCTATAAACCATACCCGCCAAAAATATCAATAGCAGAAGAAAATGATAAATATATTCTATATTTCGGAACCCCCCACCTACCTCAAAAAAGGCAAAAAAAGGAGATATATGTATGTACAGTATACAGACAGATCGATAAATAGACAGATGAATTAATTATATATATATATATATATTGTGACGGATAAATTAATTATAATCCCGGTCTTCTTTCCAGACTCCTGCTCCGACACGGACTGCTGTCAGGTGGAGCCCGGCGACATGGTGATGGACAACGACACCTGGGAGGAGAACTGGCTCTTCAGGCGCCAGAGGTTGGTGCCTGGAGGAGGCGCAGGAGGGGCGGCTGCCATCCATGACCCTGTTACGATGCTCATACCCAACCCGGAGGCTCATGTGCTGCCCACGGTCGGGAACAGGTCGGTGGATTATTTGTGTTTGTTTGTATTTGTTGTTCTGTTTTTGGATGGGGGTAGAGAAGGGGCGAGGCCGGGGGGGGGTATTGAACATATTGCTTGAGATTTTAGGGGGAAGGGGGTTAGACTAGTTTAGTTGAGGGTTTGGTTATCCTTTTTTTTTTGGGGGGGGGGGTCTGGATGGGTGGCTACGGGAAAGGAATTGTTTTCAAAGATGGGCAGTTTATGTCGTGTAGCAGTGATAGGGTTGTCATATCTCTTGTGATGATAATGACCCTACAAGTAATGCCATTATAGTTCTAACAACATTAATCAAAACGATAGCGACAACAGACAACCACACCTACGCCTAATTCCCAAATAGATAGCAATTCAAACTGTAACCCAACAATAATAATAAAAAAAAACATTTACCCCAACATAAAGCACTCACAACCCACCTCCTCCAGGGACGTGGACGAGCTCTCAGAACTGTCCGAGCAGCACTCCCTTGGGTCCGGCGAGCCCTGGAGTACGAGCGAGAGCGAGGGCGAAGGCGAGGGCGAGGACAGCTTCCTCCACCAGCAGGCGTCGAGGGAACTCTCCGCGCTGGCGGGTTTGTGATACTTGTTTTTGTTTTAGTTATTTTGTTATTGTTATTATGATTAGTATTAGTGTTATTTTGATTGTTATTATTAATATAATTGTTATTGATTTTTTTAAAGGAATTTGTTGTGAGAGGAACAAAAAAGAGACTTGTTGGTATGAATATGTATTTTATAAATGTACTTCGGATAATATTTTTAGAGAGGTTAATGCATATACTTCGAAAAAAAGATAAATCTTATCACGTTATGAATTTAACCCTTAAATAAACGAACAAAAACTTGAAACACAAACCCCAAACCCCAAACCAAAAGAGGCTCTCCCTTCCCCATCAGGAGAGATCGTCGCCGAGTTCGGGCAGAAGGACCAGGAGTACACCGTCGACTACAGCGTCCCCAGCCGCGTCTCCAGGAGCTCAGGGGCGCTGACGTCCCCTCCTCACGCCACCTCGCACCGCTTTCCCCTCAGAGCCCCTGGCGACTCCCCTACACGGGCGTCGCACCCTCAGTACGTGGACAGGGACTGCAGAGAAGGGACGAGGAGCTTCGGCCAAGGAAGGGGCGAAGACGCGCTAAGAAGTCCTGAGAGATATGACACGCCCAGGAGTGACAGCGACGGGCGATGTGATACGGAGAGGCCTGTGCCAAAGCCGAGGTGGGTTGGCCGTCTCTTTTGTTCTTTTATCGAGCTAGGTGTTTATGTATCTATTATCTGTGTAGACGGTTTCGAATCTGGATTTGATGTTTCATTTAGCGTAGAATCCTTGTTTCTTGCTCTATTTATTTATGTATTTATCTGCATTTCACTTATTTTATTTATTCTTCTGTGTATTTAATTACCTATTATGTCACTTCATTACTCCACCTGCTCCTCTTCCTTCCAGAAAACTATCTCTGGCCACTCCCTCCCCCGCCAAGACCTCGGCCAAGTCCCCGACGCAATATCTCCCTTCCCCCTCGGAGGACTTGAGCATCCTGAGTCCCCCCCTCGAAGTTCCTAACCCCAAGGCGGCCCCGACCTCGAGTCCCGCCGTGTGGTTCGTGGCTGGCCCTGAGGACTGCACTGTCACCCAGGGCCGCACGCTTAGGCTCGTTTGTCAAGTGAACACGAAGAGACCCATGGGTAATTGTTTTCTTTCTTTGTAGTTGTTTTGGGGTTTGGGTTGTTTGTTGTGTATGTTATATTTTGGGGCCTTCATTGGTTTTGAAGTTTTATTTCGTAAAAAGTAAATTGGAGGTAGTGTTTAGTGTTTATATATGATACATCGTGTTAATAGCGTACATGTAATATTTTGTCTACATATATAGGTTCCTGGCGTGTTTATTGTATAGAAAAATATATATGAAATATATTAGTGTACACAAATAAATGTAGTGTTTACATTATACAGAGAGAATGAACAGTTTATACAGAGTAAAGCCATACCCTCCCCAACGCCAACGGCACAAAATCCGAACCCACTCAGCCAGATCACCAAAGCTAATGCCCCGCCCTATCACCCAGGTCTCAGCTGGTACCACAACGGATCCCTCATTCCCTCTGGCGGCCGCGATCACTGGCTGTGGCGACAAGGCTCCTACCACCATCTTCACGTGTTCGCCACCACACCCGACACAGCGGGGGTGTATGCCGCAGCTGCCTACACGGCCAACACCTGTGTCTGGGCCTTCTGCAGGGTGCTACACAAATGTAAGTGTGGGGAAGAGGGAGAGAGGGTGAGGGAGGGAGGGATGAGAGTGAGGGAAAAAGATATGATAGGAGGGAGAGAGGGTGAGGGAGGGAGGGAAAAAAAGAGATGATAGGAGGGAGGGAGGGATGAAAGTGAGGGAGAAAGAGATGATAGGAGGGAGGGAGGGGTTAGAACCTATCTCCTAAACCTAGGAGATAGGTGCATAATAGCGTAGAGATGATGATAGATAATTGACTGATAACTGACAAATTAGATCACTTTCTATATTCTATTATATTGCCATACTCAACTCAAGTTAATTCGAAAAAATGAAGTTGGCGTGTTTTATTACAATCTCATTTACTAACGAAATGTCCTTTATGTTATCATCCTTTCATTTTCTTTCATCTCGTCCGGATCACAGCCTCGTCCCGACCTCAGAAGCGCCCGTCGTTCACCAAGGGTCTTTCTGACGTAATCGCTGAAGAAGGGAGCGAGGTGACCCTTCAGTGTCAGGTCACAGGTCATCCCGAACCACGGGTGACCTTCTCCCGGGGGTCAGAGAGACTAGCATCCTCGTCCAGGGTCTTTATCGGTGAGTGAAGATTTGTGGGAGTGAGTGTGTGCGTGTGTACGTATGCCAAAAAAATAATAATAATAGAAATAAATAATATTAATAATAAATGAATAAATAAAAATGATAAATAAATAAGTAAAAACATATAAAAGATAAGAAAAACAGCTTCAATATATCCTTTCACCCCGACAGAGAGTGACCAATACGGCACATGGACAGTAAAGCTATCCGAGTGCTCGCCACACGACAGCGGGGAGATCGTCGCCAGTGCCAGCAACCACATGGGCACAACGACAACACGGTGCCACGTAAGAATCGTGCCCGAGGGAACGCCCATACCCAGAGAGGAAACGGATAATCGGCGGGCCATTTCGTCTCCTTCAAAGGTATGTTTCAAAATGGGATTTGCGTGTGCGTGCGTCTGTGCATGTGTGTGTGTGTGTGTGTGTGTGTGTGTGTGTGTGTGTGTGTGTGTGTGTGTGTGTGTGTGTGTGTGTGTGTGTGTGTGTGTGTGTATGTGCGTGCGTGCGTGCGTGCGTGTGCGCGTGTGTGTATGTGCGCGCGCGTGTGTGTTTCTATTTGTATTTGTATTTGTATTTGAGTGTTAGGTTTGAATTTATTGTGGCCTTAGTGATAAGAGTATAGTTGGTATGATGGTATGGTATCATTGTTAATTTTGGCTACTGGGATTTAATATCTAGAATAAAACACTTGCATGGTTATGCAACAATTTCAGATTTTTGTTTTGTTCGTCGAAGGTAATGTGCGTGTTTGATAAATAGGGAATGCATTCTAAGTATAACCTATTTTCTTTGTAGAGTGCAAATACGTGTCCTGTGTATTTCTTTGATCGAGAATAGATGCTGCCCGGGAATTCATTTATGAGGAACAATGTATAATATTTAACACTCGCACTCAACTTCCACTTTAGCTGAATGATACTGAGGACTCCATTACACCCACACCATATAAATTACATGGATAATGTCACAATGCAAGATGTGTAATTATTGGATATCTGGAAAAGTAATTTTTAACTTTTTTATTCATATATTTGTTTCACAATGAACAATAAATACAATATCCAGAATCCCATGCAAGCCACCTAAGGAATGAAAAAGTAGATATATAAAAAGATAAAGATAAATATTTAAAAATGAGAACTACGCCCATCGCAACACACAAACACACGCACATAACACCAGTGGATCTTAACCTTTTTACTACCACGTGTTTTAGTGTATGGTCCTTCCATCCACGCCCCCCCCCTCCCACACCTTACATCTTCAAACCACTTTTGAAATTCCCTTCTTGATGTTAAGAAAACTAATAAAACATATCATTATTCTAAAAAAAAGGGATAAAACACTTCAAACGATACTATCTACCCACTCATTAAAAGAACATACAAAAGCTTCGAAAACTACCTTGTCACCCCCCCCCCCTCCTCCCCTTGATTAAGAACCACTGAGCCATACCCACCATCTGACAGCGTCTCTCACTCACCACCGTAGGGTAACACTGCCCGGCGCTCAAACCACTTCCTCAGCTACCTGTGCTCCTGCTGGGGACGCCCTCGTATCGACGATTCCACCCCGCTCCTGCCGCAGAGCTGAGGATCTCTCTGGGGACAGACCGAGCGACCTTCTACCGGTGTTGTTGCTGTGTAATTCCGTCGACTTTGTTCTTCCTCTGTCTGTGGAGATCATTTCGTCGACTTTGTTTCTGCTTTTCCTTTATTTTAGTATTGTTCTTGTTTGATTTTCTTTCTTTGTTTATTCTATTTTTTATTTTCTTTCTTTGTTTATTCTATTTTTTATTTTCTTTCTTTGTTTATTCTATTTTTTTATTTTCTTTCTTTGTTTATTCTTGTTTTAATATATAGATTTTCTCGGTCTCTCTTTTCCATAAGTTTTTAGCTATTTTTGATCATATTTTTTCCAGGGATAGTTCGGCGAATATTTTTCTCTCTTTACTCCATCAAAGTCTTTATTCATATTTTCTTATTTCTCTTCGTATAGGTTTTATTTGTTTTCTTTTTTGGATGACGCTTCCGGACCAACCAGGCGGCTGCGGGTGGACGGTTTATTTGTTTGCATTTACTTGTTTGCTTTGTTTGCAGGGTCACTTTTTTGCATTTACCTGATTTTATTTGCAGAGTCTGTTTATTTGCAGTGTGTGCCTTAATTACGTTTATTTTTTGCCGACTTTCAGTTGATGATACATGTGCATTGTATGATACATTGTATGTGTACTGTGAAAGCGTTTTTGTTGTTGTTAATGGAGTTGTTATTATTATTATTTTTGGTTATTATTATCACTATCATTATTATTATTATTATTAATGATAATAGTAATGATAATATTATTATTGATGTTATTATTATTATTATCATCATTATTATTAATAGTAGTATGACTACAACAACAACTACTACTACTACTACTACTACTACTACTACTACTACTACTACTACTACTACTACTACTACTACTACTACTACTACTACTACTACTACTACTACCACTACTACTACTATTTCTATAATCATAACATTTTATTGTTATTACCCTCATTCTTAGAATTCTTTTAAGCTTCTTTACGCAACTTACATGTATCTGTATAGAACCGCACATTACCACTGACATATCAAAAAGAAACCTCACGCAAATAAACATAATGGTAACATGAAGGATGACGTCACCCGCCGAGGCATGGCCCTAACACCCGCGTCCTCTTCCCTCCCTCAGCACGACCACCCCAGCGCCCCGGGCAGAAGGCACGACCACAGGACCCACGGTTCCCACAAAGCCAAATCCTCAGGCCAGGCCGCGACCACCAACCACTCAGCACTAGCTTCAGCAAACACTTCGCCCCACCGAGTCCTGCAGGATCCGCTGACCACCTTCTCGGGCGTGCCCACGGACGCAGACGACCTGGACGAGATCCTGCAGGTGCCCACGAAACCAGGTAGACGTCCGAAGACACGGGGCTCTGCGTGTCCGAGTGCCGTAGACACACCGCATGTTTCCGAGGCTGACTCCCCCTCAGCCACACGGGCGAGGCGAGAAGCCCTTAGACGGGCCTCGGCGTGGCTTGACAGTGACGAGGAGGGTCGTGATGAGGAGGGTGATTTCGAGCGGGGAATGCATGGGAGGAGCGTGAATTTAGGTCCTCCGGGTTCTTCCAGGGTGATAGTTCAGGGTGAGGGTGGGTGTGGTGGTGAGGGTGATGGTGACGGTGCTGAGGAAACGGGTTTTCTCTCCAAGGGTCAGTCCGCTAGCCAGGAACCTTCCTCCCCGCTGTGCCAGGAGGCTCGCAACAGCGCCTTCACAGGGCTAGAGTCCTCGCTAGTCTCCCCTCAAGGCGCTCTTACTCTCGACCTTGACTATTGCCCCTCGAGTCATGACGATGCTTCTTCCTCCTCCTCTTCCTCTCCCTCCTCCTCTTCTGACGAGGACGACCAACCTCCTCCTAGGAAGCCCTCGACGCTAAGCCCCTCCCTCTCCCCCCTCCCTAAAGCTCAGACTAACCCCCCGACCTCCTCGCTAGGTTCCTCTGCTCCTTCTATCCCTAGCGCCCCGCCTCACGCCTCTGGTGCTCCCACACAACACCTTAAGGAGCATGAGGACGCTTCTTGGGCTGGACACGAGGCTGAGGCCATCGCCACGTCGACACCCCAGCCAGGTAACTGCATGATGGACCACCTGCTGTCGTCATGAGCTGTCACTTGCCACCTGCACCTTGTATCTTGTGTCGTCGCGTCCTCCGTTCTCTTTGATTTTCTGCATGACTCGTTACATTTGCATTTACTCTGTCGTTGTGTTTTTCCTCGTCTCTTGTACGCACCTGTATTTATTCTGTCACGTCTTTGCTTTATTCTGTGCACCGAACGAGCTTTTATCTCGAATTATTTCGTTCCTCGAGTAAACGGATTAAAGGGTTTCCTCAAGAAAGGTTAGTATTAGAGTAGGTTGACACACGAGTGTTTTGCTTTGATAGTTACTAGTGTTTCCCAGCTGTTCTTTTAGATGTGATTATATGTAATGACTTGTAGAATCATATATGTTATGGCTTTTGTGTGTGTGTGTGTGTGTGTGTGTGTGTGTGTGTGTGTGTGTGTGTGTGTGTGTGTGTGTATATATATATATATATATATATATATATATATATATATATATATATGCATATATATAAATACACACATACACACACACACAAACACATACACACATATATATACATACATACACATATATGTATATATATTTATATATATGTATATATGCACACACTTACATATATATGTATATGTATACACATATACATATATATTTTTTTAATTAATTTTTTCATATATATGTGCAATGTTTATTCATACTGGAGCTCTTATTTTTCATGTTTGCTTTTGTGCACCGTATATGCTTACAGCTGAATATCGCATACCTTAGTAGATGACAGTGATCTGAAATTGATGTGTAAATATGCTTTCCTGAATCAACTTGTCCACTTTGTTTTTTATGTATATTTTCCAATTTAAATCCTTCACATAATTGTTAAAGTTTTACTTTTCGTGATCAATACATATACATAAAACCAATGATGATAATCACTCTTATTTCATCTAATTGTGAAATATTTCCTTGTCATCCTTACAACACATCTCTCTTTCAACCAACCACCTAATTCGTCAATTTACTCCATGACCTTTGACCTCTTTCGTGAACCCGCCAGGTACGATAGCCGAGCGCGAGCACCGGAAGTGGGAGGCTGCGGTTCCCTTGGCCAACAACCCTTACGCGCCCGAGCGCCTGGTGCAACGCCTCTCGCACTCAAGGTCATCCTCGACCACGCACATCCCAAGAGCTCTCAGAGTGTGAGTATTTGGGGTCTTTGGTTCTACGGTTCTTTGGTTCCCTCTCTCTCTTTAGATTTGCTTGTGTGTATTCTTTGTTTTTGTTTTTTCGTTTCTGATGTTTTTTTTCAATACTTTTTAGAGGCTTTTCTCTTCTCTTTTTGACTTATTACTTGTATCTCTCTTCTCTCTGTTTTGGGGGGTTTACTCTCATTTATTTTTGTTTCTTCTCTTGTCTTCTTTTTTTTCTTCTTTTTCACTGTCCCTT